>VYZT01025053.1:0-20434 GCA_013400735.1 Pomatostomus ruficeps
ATCAATGCACATAAATATCTCAAGGGCAGGTGTCGAGAGGACGGGGCCAGGCTATTTTCAGTGGTGCCCAGTAACAGGCACAAACTGAAAGGCAGGAAGTTCCACCTGAATACAAACAAAAACTTCTTTATTTTGATGGTGACAAAGCACTGGAAGAGGCTCCTCGGAAAAGATGTGGAGTTTCCTCTCCTGGAGATACTCAAAATCGTCCTGGACATGATCCTGTGCAGCCTGCTCTAGTTTAACAGGTGCACTAGATCTAGAAGTCCCTTCCAATCCAAACCATCCTGTGCTTTTGTGATTTATGGAAGCAGTTTGAAAGCAATGACACTGTGTCCAGTTTTTATCAAGCAGAAAAACATTATAAATGAAAAAATGAATAAATACATAAGACAGAAGAGAGAGTAAAGAGGACAGTGACAAATTTAGATAGGTAATCAAAGACAAGAGAGCCTGGTCTGTATGTCTCTAGCAATTTTTTTTTTACATGGAGTTTGACAGGGAGATAATACACCTTGACTTATCTGTGTAGAAAGCTCTGTATTGTGTGCTATCTATGACCCTAAAGACAAAGGACTAAGGAAGAGGAAAAACACTGGATAGCAAGGGGGTTGGCTGGGGACAATTGTCCCTATTCTAGCAGTGCCAGGAGCTGTCAGCTCAGGCTGATCAGCAGTTTAATGTTGGACATTAAAAATAGTAGAAAATAGTAACAATCTATAATATTAATTGAAGAGGTGGAGAAGAAAACAAAGTCACAGTAGCTGGAGATGCTGCTCGAGGCCAAGCTGGACAAGCACCCTGGTCTAGTGGAAGGTGTCCTTGCCCATGGCAGGGGGGTGGAACTGGATGATCTTTAAGGTCCCTTCCAGCCCAAACCATTCTATGATTGCAATTTTTTTTCCCCCCACATTTTGGATATACAGAAAATGCTTTGGTTTTCAGCATTAAGCCTTATTTTAGTGAATGCCAGATATAGATTTCCTTTAAAAATATGTTAAAATTGGGAAATCCAGCTTATGCATAATTCTCAAAGACTACAAAGCATTGCTGTTGTGTCTAGAATACAGAACCAGCAGCCTCCAGAAAGGTGTGCCTCTTGGAAAATTCAAATATTTTTGAGCTTTTATAAAATGATTCAAGTTAATGTCCAGACTGACACCTTGTGCTGCTCTCACTTTATTCAGCAATGCTGTGTGAGAGGTCGTGGCATCCATCTTGTGCAGTAACTTAGAAAATAAAGTGACTCACAACTGCACATCTGACACACCCCAGGCTTTGGCCTCTCTTTCCACTCCTGTTGCCCTAGTTATTTTGCCAGACTGTCTGTAAATGTGTCTTGGAGACAGATTGCTGTTACATGTTGGCCTAGCTATTTTACCCTCATTTTCTTCAAATCTTTTTGTCTGAGGATGGGTATATTCACCTCTAAATGTTGCCAAATATAAGCATTTGAGAAGTTGATAAAGGTTCTGGCTGACATATACATGAAGCTATAGGTATTATATGAAATTTTAATCTCTAAATCACACACATCTAAATAATCATACATCCATAAATTGCCTAGGCTTCTTGAATAGGCAAACCACTTCCGGATTCCCAAAGCAAAATTGATATTTATTAATCAACCTGACTGCATCAATAATACACTCCTATAGCTCTCAGTGTCTGGCCTCATAAAATGTTTTGCAAAAATATGCTCCTCCCTAAGAGATTTGGACCAGCTGTTAGGCAAGCCAGCTGAGCAGCTCTGCTCAGTTCCTGTCTAATTAGAGTTGTGCACAAAACTGCATTCTTGCTTTTTAAATCTTATAGGTATAATGCTTCAGTTCACATTAAAAATGTGACCTAGAATCTCTGTTGTCTCTCCAGAAATGTTCTATCACATGTGAGGATTAAAATTTGGATTTTAAAAAATAATACTAATGTATATCAACACAGAAGTGAGAAATTATTTAATCATAAAAAAACATGTGAGTGCTCATAGAAAAAATGGTGTCATTCAGATTATTTAATACTGTGGTCTATACTCACAGCTCATCAAAGGATAAATTGCTGGTTCTTGCATAGCTTCTCCCCTTTGTGTAGGATAAATTACATCAGAGTTAAATTTCAGAATCAGTATTTATTCATAAATGAATTCAGGGCTTTTATGGTTGTCGATATTTGCTTCCGTTGACCTGTGGTACACTTCTAAAGTAAGTTCACATATATTGAGAAGCCTAATAAGCTAAAAGATATATTTTTTTGTAGCTTTCTGAAATACCTTAGTCTTCATGCTTTTAAAGAAATGAGGCTGTAGGAATCAAATGTGCACGATTTTGCAGTCTATAGTTTGACCTTTCTTTCCAGCTGGGGAATTATTTGTAGGTTTTTTGGTGGTGATGACAAAAGCTAGATATGTTTTAAATGCCTAAACCTTCAGGTTTTGTATCCAACACTGTTGAGAACATGGAAACCTAGTCAGGCTCCTTGTCCAAAGTGAATATTGAATCTTTTATAAATTCTTGTATAGTTTCAAAAACTCTGAAATACTCCTAAGCAGAAGAACAGAGGCTCTACCATAGCCAAATGAGAGAGGAAAAGTGTTGTTCATTTGGCGAAACTCCCATTTAAATCAGTGGAAGAAGAGAATTTAACTCAGGAATTATAGGGGTTGATTTGTTTGAAGTGAAACATCCTATAGAACATCCTAAGTATAACTTTATCTATCCTATGTATACATCTGTTTATTTCTTTAAATTATTACTGGGAAAATTGTGGGGCATAGTATCAATCAACTACAAATTTTACAGAAACTAAATCCACATTAGGAATATACTTAATTTAAAACAATATTATATAATAGGACAGTGGTTTAGAGTAATATTTTGCTTCCAATCCTGATCTTAAAGCCTGCCAAAGAAGGACACATAAGTAAAACAGCTATTAAAAATTATATTCAATAACATTTTAACACACAATCGATTGCTCTGGACTAGAGCCTATCAATGCATATAAAGCAGATGGACCAGATGTTTAAATGTAGCTCAGATTATATTATATCAGCTTTAACTGCCTCCCTCCCACTATGCATAGAAAATCATTAAGGGGAAATTACCTTGCTTTCTGAAGGCCAGAACTCTGTAAGTAGTTTGTAAACAGTATTTTTATCTTAAGCTTCCAAAGGGCGAACACCTTCTTGTAATTTTGGGCCAGTTTCACTTAAGTGACTTTATTTACATATATTTCAAGCATTGCTTGAAATTGATTTATTTTTCTTTATTCTTTTCCAGTCTCTGAATTTGCATTTGTAATGTAGCTTGCCTTGCCACTGTGCCATGTTCAGTGCTTGTGTAACTAAAAATGCAGCTTTCTCTCAGCAAAGCACGTTGCACATTCCTAAATGTACAGCTGCAGAGGCTGAATCCTAGGCTGTGTGCCCTGTCGTAGAAACAGCTGAAATGCTGACTTCTAAAGGACTGTCTGGTGTTCTGTATCTCTTTTTTTGCATGGGCAAAGAAGTGTGAGATTTAACATGTAATACATCCATTAATACATCCATGATAAATTGCTTGAGATGTGCATTGAACATGCAATCAGAGGATTGCACACACTTGGCCGGAAGAAAATCCCACAGGTAGGAATGGCCGTGTATTGCTGTGGAGATGTTGCCTTGAAGTACGCTGAGGTAATGCATTCGTTGAGCACAGTTGTGTTGTCATGCTTTGTTCTGAGCTTTAATGGTGATTTACTGTTCATAATAGATGAGATAATCAAAAGGTGTATTCCTTTTACCCTCTTCAGACTGAAACCATCTAAGACTGAAAGATTGTGCTGCCTGCTTATCTCATCTTTCAATCACATCAAATTACCCAGACATTTGTGTAATGCATTTGCAATCTACCACCTTTTTGTTATCTTCCTACAGCATGACTGTGGGCAGAGTCCCTTCTCAGTAAGTGCATAGTACTTAATCCGTTATTTTTAAGGAACTTACAGAAACATAAATGCCTATTTTGTACTTCAAAGGGTAGGCTTGAAAGTAGGAAGTAGACATGTCAGAGGGCATTTTAACAAAATGATAGCTTTGGCAGTCATATGTGCTTAACTGAGTAAAATCAGTGTGGGAGGGATAGGCAGGTTGGTGCCAGGTAGGCAGGCAACTGGGACCATTCCCCTCATCATGCATTGCACGTGGGGCTTGGTGCAGTAAGGATATGCACTGGGTCAGAGCTGGTGCTCACAGTCATGCAGACTGATTGCTGTCTCTAAGGACAAGAGTGCTAGGTTGTGACAACCAGCAGTATCTGGGAGCCTGAGCCCCCTAGGATAAGACATTGCTCAGAAGTCTGTGCCCTTTTATGACTTTTACCTTCACTGAACTTTTCAAGACTTTGAACGGCAAAGAGGAGGAAACTGGAGAGAACAGATTGTTTCTCTTAAGATCAGAGCTCCTCTCCGATGCTGGGAATGGGATTTTGTCACAATGCTCATTATTTAACTCTCTCATCTGGAAGCAGAAAGCATTTTAGAGCTTTTGGTTCAGTTCAGTGTAGAACTGGTTCCCCTAGAGCTACAAAAAAATAACTGAAGTCCTTGGAGATACTTGTTCTGGTGCACCACTGTGTGCAGGGCAGAGATGTGTTGTGCAAATCTGTGTATATTAAATCTTTTCTGCATTTAGCTGGGGGGAGCGGTGGAGAAATCGTACTTCCTTCAGCTTTGGTTTTACTTCTGGGAGGTCTAGGCATAAAATATGGTGCTTTCCAGGATGCTTGAACAATGAGAAGCAGGGACTTGCTTGCTTTTATGGCGCTTTCTCTCCTTACATTCTTTTCTATAAGTTCACATGAGTTCATTCTAGCATCTTCGTGGTGTCTTCTGACATGTGAGAAGACAACCAATATACCTGGCTTGGCAAAATTCAATTTGCAGAAAGGTGTGGAAGTATCTTTGATCTCCGATTTGGCAGAGCTTTGAGGCTGCTAGATGTATGAATCAAACGAAAATACTTTCAGTGAGTTGTGCAGAACAGAAATTTTAAAAGTATCTGTTGACTGGGATCCCAAAGGAAAGTTAAATGTAAATGTAATTTAGACAGCAGTACTGACAGCCCTGGAGAAGGCTGAAATGTTCTGATTTTTTGATTAAAATGAAAGATAAATATTTTGACAATTTCAAGAAACACTTTCTCAATTTTCTAGTGGTTAGAGTTCTCAAAAAGTTTTTGTTTTCTTGAAACACTCAGATTAAATTTAAAAACTTTGAAGTGTTTGGAAAGATGCTATTTTTTATTCCTGTCCAAAAAAATGATCACAATTTTTTTGGATTTTTTTTTTAATCAGCTCTAGTCCGTCTCTTGTTGAAGTGTATTTCACCAGCTGTATGCAGCCTGAATTCCTCCCCTGGTTTTCAAAGTGCCAAAATCCTCTGCAATGAAAAATTTCCCTCCGCCACTGTGTTTTTCGTCTTTCTCCTATCAAATGGAACTGATTAAGAAAATCTCATGTGACTAATTTTCTCTTATCCTTTTTCTAATATATAATTAATTAACTGAAATAGGTTATACAGGTAATTCTATATTTTAGATTTTAGTATTTACTGTATATATAATTTTTTCTGCTTCTGAAGATCTCATAGGTCTAAGAAGAATCACTTCTTGCCCGTAACCTCATATTTCCTTATAGTTCCTTTGTCTTTTGGTTCAAATGGATATAACACCATTCTTTGTGACTTATTGCTGAAATTGACTTTGTCATGTGTCACATTACAATGAAACATTTGTGTAATCAGGTTTGATGTGGACTCTCACAGACCTTTTAGCAGAATTCTGTATGATTTGTATCAACCAGTGAGGGGTAGATGTTCTTCTTTCTACAAAGTCTTCTCTCACACTAGTTCACATTTGTCAATATTGCTATTTTTAGACTGTCCCAGTGTGGTAGAGCATTATTCTTTTTCATTTGAAAAGTGAGCAGCTGGCTTGCAAAGAGTAAATAATCTCATGCAGAAGAACTTTAGCAGAACTAAGGGAGGAAACCTGGTGTCTGGTCTGCTGTGGTTTGGACTCTCCTCTCTTTGCTTTGCTTGGGCAACAGAAATGTAGTGAGTCAGTTCCAAAAGCAAGAAGGTCTCGTCCTTGTCTCTGGCCCTAGGAAGCAAGAATTGCAGCCAGTCCTGGATAGACTTGTTATCTATCCATTATACTTAGTACTAGAACATCCTAGATTTGTAGAAATTAAGTACATCCTTTTCCTTCATATTTCTTCTCTTTTGCATTTTAGCAGGAAAACATAGCTTTGTTAAACCTGTGTCCAGCATCTAAAGTGTTCAGCATTGTTCTTAACAACTTGCCTCTGAAGTGGTTTAACTTCCCGAGTGATGTTGAACTGTTGAACTGCAGGACCTTTTCCCAGAAGCTGTGAGGATCACAGCCTGGAAATGCTGAGGCCAGGGGTAAAGAGCAAGAATTGAAATGAAAACTGGCAGAAGCCCTTATCTGTTACATTTGTTCTCCACTTGTGGGTTCTTCTCTAAGAAACATTAAAAAGCCAGTCAGGAGGCCCTGGAGGGGAGGGGCTGCTCAGCATGATCCAGTCAGCAGCAGACTATGGCTGGAGAAGGTCCCAGCTGGGTGTGGGGAGCTGCTGCTTTGGCAGAGCCTGGGAGAGGGACCGAAGGCAGCCCAGCCTGTGAGATGACAGAGAATTATGTGCAGGGGCTGCATGGACTCTGCTGCTGCTCAGGAATGTGCTGCTGAGTGGGCTCAGCCCGCACAGGTACACGTGTCTGCCTGCAAGGAGGTGCTGGCATGAGATTAGTTTATAGCTATCCTGTTAGATCTCATTCCTTGTGATTCCTTAATGTTTCATAATTCAGTGAAACCTGGCTTCTCGTGCATGAGGATTTTCTGGAGAGCTTGGGCAACAACAAGGGCTACGTACAGTCACCTTGAACCTTTAAATAATGCTGGGTCAAAGGAGTCTGTGTGATTCGCTAGTTTAGTGCCTATAACTTGCAGTGTTTCTGCTGAAATTGCCTTTTAATTTTGCTCTTGGTGCTGATAAAGGCAAAGTGAGATTTAAGGATGTCTTTGAAAGAAAAGACAGCTTGTCATCAGCCAGGAATAAAATAATGTTTAAGATGGGATGATATATATTCCCATGCTTGTGCCTGCAACTCTTTTTTGAGGTTCTTTTGTGATTAGCAGTGAGATGAACAACTCCTTATAGGCTGTCTGGCTAGCTGGTCCTATTAAAAAGATCCTGTGGAAAGTATGTATGTCAGTGGCCCTTTTGGGTGGGTGTATGGACATTTCCAGCCCTCCTGCTCCTCCTTGGACCCGGACAGGAGAGCTGTGACTGACACAGGACTGAGTGAGAGTATGTGGCACCTCTGCCTGGCTTTGGCCATGGCAAACCATGTGGCCACGCCCTGGGTCAGAGATTTTGGGCTCCCAGTCAGTGTACAGATTCTCCAATTTCCTGTATGTTGGTTGCCAAGTCATTTTCTGCCTTAATTCATCCCTACCCAAAACAGAGATGAGAGTCCACCATCACACAGGGTTATGTATAAGTAACAAGAAAACAAATGGACTTAAATGCTGCAGGATGGGAGGCACACACACAGAGCTGTACATAATGTAAGTGTTTCCACACTGCATTCAGTTTTGTTCAGGATTATATTTGGCAAGTGCCTTGCGAGATGCACTGGTGACACACATAAACACTGCTTGCAGTCTGTGGTTCCTCCTTTTTTTTTCTCCCCAAGGATAAATTTTGTAGTTTATATTATTTCCTGTGGGAGTACTTGCCATGCAAATGTATAACTGTGCTACATACACAGTGCTTTGATTTGATATAAGTCTGAGCAGTGTAATGGCACATCAGAGGATTTTATACACCATTTTGATTGTGATTTCTCAACACAGCAGGAAGAAATTTAAAAAATTCTATTAGAAAGGTGAGGCCGAAAGCAATTTGTGCTGAACCAGGGACAAATAGGGAATGAACTGGCTTTTTTTTTTTAAGGCTGCTAATGGCTGTTATATTATGACTCACTGGAGTTTCCTATGCACCAGCACAAACTGGAGTTGAAAATCAATTTTTAAAATCAAAATTAAGTGCTGTAATTAGGTTTTTACTCCATTCCAAGACTTAACAAATAAAAGAGGAAAAAGAACTGCCTAGATTTAAAACATTGTTACGCCATGTCACTATGAAGTGCTAGAATACATTCCTGTGTGCAGGGATGTGCTAAGTCTCAGCGTCTAGCATAGCACTTATTTCATTTCCATTTCCCGTCCTTCCACAGTTAAAGGTCTATTTCAAGCAATTTTGTAACACGCCTCCTCATCCTCTCTTCTCTTGACCTGTTGCACCACAGGTAGCAGGCTGAGTGCCATCTACCCCACCAAATAATAGAAGAGCAGAATAATAGCACTGATAATTGCATAGCAGAGTGCAGGCACACAATATTTGGGGCCTCGTACTTAAAGGAGGTCCAGAGGGAAAAATGCTTGCATTTTATTTCTTTGCTGCTTCGAAGTCCTGTGACATCGCATATGAAATTCTTCATGCCCTCTGCTAGGAGACAGCTCTGCCATGTATCAGGAAAGGTGACAGAGGAGATGTCTGCATGCAGTATCTTCTGTTTTAAGGGGAATTTAGACCTGGGGCAAACTTGTAATGTCACATCTGGGTTTCTGAAAGCGTAATTTCTAAAAGAAAATTATTTGGCACAAGAAATATTAAGGGAGTAGAAATTGGAAGAAAAGAGTACGAACCTCTGTCATCCTTAATATGCAGCACTTCATTTTCACTTCTTTTTTTTTTTCCATTTTTATCCTATCTCTTCCTTCTACTTCTAGGTTTTTTTGGGTTTTTTTCCCGTTCCCTTCTGTGCAACATTTCTTTGTCAGAATAAGTGACTGTTCTCAGAATCATTGCACTATATTCTTGCCATTTACTTCGATGTTCCAAGGAAGCATTTAGCTTTTAAGCAACTCAGGTTTCATCGTTAAAACTCAGAACCGAGAGGTAGAATTTTAAAATTTTTATTGTAGAAAAAAATAAATTATGAAACATCATAACTGGTAGAAGATACCATAAGTAGAAATTTACATACTCTGCAATGGTGCAACTGCACCTTGAATCCTGTGTTCAATTCTGGGCCCCTCACTGCAAGAAAGACGTTGAGGTGCTGGAGCATGTCCAGAGAAGGGCAACAGAGCTGGGAACAGGTGTGGAGCACGGGTCTGGTGAGGAGTGGGTGAGGAAGCTGGGGGTGTTTAGCCTGGGGAAAAGGCGGATCAGGGGGACCTTATTTTGGTCTATAACTACTTAAAAGGAAGATGAAGTGACATGGGAGTTGTTTTCTCCTCCCAAGTAACAAGCAAAAGGGCAAGAGAAAATGGCCTCAAATTTCACCAGGGGAGATTTAGTTGAATACTAGGAAAAAATTCCTCATGGAAAGCCTTGTCAAGCATTGGAACAGGCTGTCCAGGGAAGTGGTTGAGTCACTGTTCCTGAGGCATTTACAACATGTGAAGATGTGTTGTTTATGGACATGGCTGGAGTAGATAATCTCTCCAATCTCATTGATTCTGTGATTCTGTTCTATGATAATCTTTTGCCTATATTGTATCTGTAACTGACTGTGTTCTGCCCTGGCCAAAAGAGAGGTCTGAGTGTGTTTTGGTGGTGCTGAAAGGGATAACTACCCCTTTTGTAGGAGTGACCATGGGCTTCCTATAAAAATACTGTTTGTTGCATTAGGAGGAGGAACATTAGTCCATTTGCCATTGTTTAGAGGGAAGAATGAAAATTCAGGTCCTTACAAAACCCTGGGTCTTCTAGCTATTTAAGGAATTGTGAAGTCTGAGTGCCTAAAATTTATATCTTCTGGATTGAATAGCAGGCATTTAGATTCCTGTCTTTCCTAGCATTCTGGTCATTAAATAGTATGTCTTGGCATCATGTAGCTGTGTAAGATAATTAGTTGTGCTGGGGATGGGAAATGGTTGCTTGTACAGTCAGCCAAATCAATATCTGTTGTTGCCTTGTGCTAATAAAAACAAAGCTAGCTACCTTAGATTCCCAGCAGCAGCTCTGTTCCTGTACCCTCAGCAGTGGAATGTTAACAAATAAACCTTGAAGTAAAGTGATTGTTTTATATCATAAGTATTTAATTTTTAACTTGTTCCATCTCCTGTCCATTTCACCACAAACAGTTCTGGAAACCCTGAATACTAATCTTTCCATCCATCTTCCCATTCGCACAAGGAAGGCATTATTTATGACTGAACTGTATTTGTATTTTAAATGGCCCTGTCATCACGTTTTATGACTACTGTGTGTATATACTCAGATGGAGGTTGGAGAGAACCAGAATCTACAGCGAACATCTATCTTCACCACAGGTGTGTGAGGGGGAGGTTGACACCCCATGTGTGTGCTGTGAGAAGTTATCCCTTAACAAGGGAAAATTAATGCTCTGTCTAAAGCGAAGCCAGACTTCTTCCTGAGTGCTGCTTAAGTAAAGCAGCGATGTTAAAATTGAAAAAAGGAGGCAAACTGTCAGAAACAGTGGTGACACTCAGTGCATGCAAACAGTTGGCAAGGTGTTTGAAACAACCATCTGTTTCAGTGCCGGGCATCAACTGCCGTTGCTTGCGATGTTGGGGAGCCATGTCATAAAATTAATATGATTCAACAGCGTCATTGCCCTGTGCTTATACCCATGTGCCCACTTGTGGTGAGACCAATTCTTCTGACAGAGGCAGAAGAATTACATTTAATGTATAGTTTGGGAGTGGTTTGGTTTACCAAAAGCCACCCACTCATTTGCAGCAAGAAGCTCCTTGTAAAATCTGCTCTTAACTGATTATGTCCTGTCTGTGATAATATTGTGGCTCAGTGGCATGCGTCTCTCTGTCCTTGTAACGTAGCACTTCAGTGAGCAAGCTAAAGTACATATTACTCCTGTAAGGAGACAGCAGCTGGGAGTTCCAATTCTTCTAAAGCAGCTCGGCTTGTAGCACTTCTGTAAAACGCAGCCTTCGTTACGGTTACAGTAAAATATTCATAATCATAAACTCCCTCGGTACCAGTAGAGCCCTAATAAACCTGCTCTTGGCAATGTATGGCAGACTGCTACATGATGGAGCTGTGAGGAAATGGCTCGCAGTCTGGCCATTGCTGTACTTGGGGGTTTAGATGGATCTGCAAATGCATGCAAACAGTTAAACTGTATTTCTGATTAGAATCAGGATTAGGTATTTGGCAAGATTTATTCTTCCTGATCTAACATTTTCAGTGGGTGGAGAAAATTACCTCCCTATTGCTTTGTCATTATTTCTTAAATGAACAATGTATTCTATTTTTTTTTCCTTTAAGTGGGATGAATTGTGGCTTTTTATTACTCCCTATTTTTCCTGAATAAATAGTTCAGTAAAGCTGGTAATGTTGATGATAAAAGTCATAAAAAGGAGGTTTTATTGTTTAATGAGTATTTCCTTTGTTTTTCTCAGCTCCTGAATATACATAAGACTATATAAATAGTTGTTTGGGAGAATGTACCTTTTTCTGGCTGTAGTGCAATGATTTCAAATTATACTTAATCTCTTCATAAAAGCATGGGAGCAGAGTGGGAGAAGTGTTCTACTGTTTATGCATATACTATGTAAGATTTTTTTTTTCCTGTTCCTTTAACATTTATAGTGTTGGTTAAGCACTGTAATGATGTTGCTTCTCCTTTTCTGCACTTTCTTTTTTTCTGTGCATGTTTCCTTACAATGATATCCCAGCTAGCAACAAAGACTCTGACTTCTTCTTAAATTTTTCAGACTATCTTTCTTCCTTGTCTTGTCTACCCTTCCCTCTACATTAGGATAATGTCATTCCACAAATAGTGAGAATGGTGCAAGGCTGCTATATGGTATAATAAAGGATTTCTCACCTTGGAGGGTCTATCTTACTATCAGCCCAGAGTTCAGAGAGCTAGAGTGGTATTATGGAAAGACAGCTCTTTTATAGCGATCATATTCCAGATGAGACATGAATTTACTCTATCTTGTGGTCTTAAAACTTTCTGGCTGCCAGGAATAACTACATATTTGAATTGGAAGTAGTTAGTAACTATTCTCTTCCCAGAAACATCACCAGTTACTAAATATTTTGTCAGAAGGTTTTAGATGTCAGGCAAAAATCAACAATACACCTCGGAGTTACCTTGAAAAAACCCTCACTATCTAAGAATTTCAATTTAGTTAACCAACTTACCATTTTTAAATGTATTGAAGAATTCTTCGAACTCCCTATAATCCTAATGGAATTGAGCAGTATGTGCCTTCAGGCTCAAAGCTTGGGCAATGCCATCCAACTACAGTAACTTGGATGCTCTATCTAAGTTGTAAGTGGGAGTGGAATATTTTCCCTTTTGGTTTCATGTACCCTGGAGAAAATAGTTTCAGCCATTCTCTGAAAATCTTGGGGCAGAAAAGGTGTTTCCTTGGCCCCAAGAGCCCTGTACCTAATTGCTCTGCCTGTATTTCCTTTGCCATGCATCAATTAATTTTGGTTTGCTCTTTACCACAGAATAGCAGAGCAGAAATTATTACTGTAGGTGTGCATCCCAAATCCAATGCTACCCACAGGACAGCAGTGGTTCTCCTGCGTGTTGGTATCTTCATACTTGTAGGTGGGAGGGCATTGGGTAGCACTTGTCCTGTAAGTGCTATGAAATACAACTCTTAGCTGTAAACCCCGTAATTTACAGCCTTGATAGTGCATCTGACTGGGAGGAACATCTGGTTTGTCGTATGTCTGGAGCCAAAAGAATATGTTTCTGCTTATTGTTTAGCCATTAGAACTGAAGAGAGGTGCAGGGGTTAAAGCTGTAGTGTGTGATGAAAGGAATATAGTGCATTGCTGTTTTGCTGCAAAAATAGATGTTCAAAGGGACTTCCCAACTCCTAATGCAGAATAGCTTGCATTAAAGGAAGAGGGAAAGGCATGCTTAGGTAGGGCAGAAGTTTGGAATTTGGTAAAAAAATCTATGAGGTTTCTGTTTTGTGAAGGCATCATCAAAGAGAAACAGAAGTCTTGATTGAGTCTTACATCCTTCAGCAGAGCATGTGTGGCATCAGCAAGGGAACTGAGCAGCTATGATGCCTGTCTGTTGCAAACTGAAACTAGGTAGCAAAAATAATCTCTGAATAGACCCCAGAATGCAAGAATAAAGATCAATTTTCCTTTCATATTGTAATTGCCCTGAAACACACGAAACACCTGTTCCTTCACCTTAACAGTTAATACACATTTCTATTTTTGGCACTTTTGTACCCCTTTGCTTTCCTGCAGTGCTGTGTATCTCATTTTTGAACTGCTGCTGCTTCTGTTGCATGCTGGCAAATCGAAGAGAACCAAGGAGTTAAATTTCAGAACAGGAGAAGAGGAGGTGAGCTGTCTGCTACAGTAGTTTACTGCAGCTTCCTTTCATACTGACACATATGTAGTTTGTGGTGACAGTGCTAAAGAACTGCAGACAGGCACTTAGCAGACTGGATGTGAGCTGGATGCAAAGATGCCTCACCCTGGACTTCCTGCTGGCAGTATGTAAATACACCTGCAGACTGGCCACACTGGGTGGCTTGGTTTTTTTTGGTTTTTTTTTCAGAAGGCAGCATGAGAGGACTTGACAAAACAACAGCATAGTTAAGACCTTGACCAGCATTAGATCTGTATCTCAGTTGTGGAGGAAGTTTTTTTTCTCTCTGTGTGTGTGTGTGTGCTGCATATTCAGACTGAAATCTTCATCACTACAATGTTTGCCTCTATCTGGTATGCCAAGAAGCTGGGACGCAGGTTTGTGCATAACGCCAGGAAAGCAAAAGCAGAGAAGGTACGTTCCTAGTGGGAATATAAAGCCTTATGTCTCATGCAAGCTGCCTGCTGGCATCCTGTTGTGTGTCTGCTTAGCTTTTTTAAATACCATGAAAAACGACCTATTGCTATTCCTGATTTCATGCGAGAATCCCTCAATATTTTGCATATTATTAAATACCGGGGAGAAGATCCTTTCAAAAGTCTTTATGTCCTCTTTTGATTGTTTTTCTTCCCAAGATAAACAGCTGTACATCTGGTATGTCTGTGTTAAGGGAACACTCCAGTGAACTTGTTGCTGTGCTGCATTATTTTTCCTAGTACCATATTAGACTCTTAAACAATTGCTGATTGTTTGCTGCTTGTATATTTTTTTTATAGTGTGGTGCTAATGAGGATGGAATAATATGTTAAGCATTTATAATGTTTGGGAATTTTGTTTCATGGTACTTGTTGAAACTGTGCTGCAGTGTGGATCTATTTTATTTAGAAAATATATAGGTATGTAAAAATGGTCAGTACTATCTCTCAGTATTTTTCTCTCATAAAACTGAACTGTGTTTAACCGGCTGTTTTCTGGAAGCCCTTGTAGGTAAGAGTCTTCTGCTTCCTTTTTCCCTGAGCAAAACTTGAACAGTTTTAGAATGTGCAGTAAAGATAATTAGGGGACATCAAGGCAATTGTCTTTTCTTCTAAACGTAGAAAACATTTAGTTAGTGGACCTGCAATTCAATTTTGTCTACGTTAACAGAAAAACCATTTTCAAAATGGGACTAATTCCCCTTCTAGAAACTCAGTTTTAGATTGGGGAAAAAAACTTCAATGTAATGTTGTAAAGTTACTTCATTAGTCTGGCAATGATGGCTTCCTCTTTTCCTTGTTGTCTTTGACGTAGTCAAAGAATTTCTAAATGGGCTGCTTTATTATGTCTACAACATGTCTTATGCTATGGAATACAGCCACCAATCCACTAAGTAACTACTGTTGCCTGAATTCCTTTGTAACTGGAAAAGCCCTCTATCTAGAGAAAATTATTAGCAAAAATATATTATATTTGTGGTTGAGGGGAGGATGGGGGCAGATTTGCTTTTTCTGCAAAATATTCCCAATGGTTAAAAAGGTGCTGTGTGGAAAATTTGAAATTTAAATATGCAAGTCATTGGGAAATTACTTAAATAGTAGTGATTTATGTATTTCACATCATATACATAAGGGGGAAAGAGAAATGCAGGGAGCTATACATGGGACTGTCAAACTTTCTCTGTCATCAATCACATTTCCATATAGAAAGCATCATATAAACTCTCCTGCTGTTTGCATATTGCTATGGGAGGAAAAAAAGTTACAGCCTGGATCTTCCTTCATCCTGAGGGGCTCCCTCCAGAGGAATATTTGCTATCAGGCTTCCTCCAAGATGACAGAGGCAGGATGAGTGGACACATTCCACTCCTGACACAGTGGGGCTCACTCAGCAGCTTTAAAAACAGATTTAGTGTGCATTGCTTAAAGCATATGTGGTCACAGATTATTTCAATAACCTTGACAAATTTCATATAAAGCAGTGCCAGAGTATTCACTGAGACAATATTTTCTTCTCTGTAGAGTCTTGTAACACCAACTAAAAGAATGCTTTTAAAAAAAAGTCTCTTTTTCTCTTTATTTAAGGTGTTTTAAATATTTCTGTATAGCTTTATTATAATGCCGCTTGTATATCCCTGTAGGACACTCAAAATAACCAAGACACCTTAGATTCAAGCTATTTAAGCTTTCAAGCTATACCTAACAGTTCTTAGGGAAAAGCTTTTTTTGATATTACTTGAGCATGCTATTAGCATATTTGCATGGGAATTTTATTTTTGCCAGAAGACAGTTAGTATGCAATAAACATCTTGTAAAATGTTTACTTATTGACTTATATAAAAATTAAAATTTCCTTCTTGAATGTTTATTCCACAGTCAGGGCTCATTTACAATTTTTAAATTTCTTTTCCTGCAAATCAAACACTTGAAAATGCAGAAAATCCCATTCCTAGCAGGATGCTATTTCACTAAGTGCCATTGATGATTGGAAGCTGATCAACACTGACATCTTCAGTACAATACCTTGGTACCAGGAGAACAGAGATAGAATATAGATCTATCAAAAAGTAAATTCAAAATAACATTTAACTGCATGCCTTGTTTTGGTTTTGACCTTTTTTTTAATAATGGTTGAATAATCAAATTATTAAGCAGTTTCACCTTTTTTTTTTTCCCCTAGAAGATTAATTAGCTATTTTTCTCCATGAGCGTGATTTGAATGATACATTGTTTTCATAATGTGCTTTTGGAGGTGGTAACATACAGCAGTATTTTCTAATACCATATGTGTGCAAAAAGATTTTCTTGCAGTAAAGATCTGGATAGTAGGAATCAGAAGACTATGGCTGCATAAGAGACTTTTCTATTATGCTATAGTTCTTTGGATGAGTACAAGTCAAGAATTTTTTAAGGGCTATTTCTATGCAACAGAAATTTTGTGTGAGCCTGTTTTCTTAGGATGAGGAAGAAAACTGGGGGGCAGGTGACACGGCAGAAGAGGGTTACAACATGGACTGCTGTGTGTGCACACATATGCACAACCCGACAGTGTAGTTCCTTAAAATGTCAAACCTTTGGGCCTGAACTGTGCAGAGAGAGGACATGAACTTGGATCTCCCAGGCATCTGGTTAGGGAGGCAGAGTTTTCAAGGTGCAAAGAGTGCTGTGCTGGGGGTGCACACAATGGCAAGGGGAAGGCAGGTGTCCCTGCGCAGGTCAGGGGGTTGGAACTAGGTGTTCTTTAAGGTCCCTTCCAACCCAAACCATTCCGTGGTTCTGTGGTGACCAGGGCAGTCCTGGGTGGGGAGAGCTAAGCAGCATTGATGTGACAGCTTGGTGCTCCTGTGTGCGCACTCTGCAGTGAGGGTGTCTGGTTGTGGCTGTGTGGGTGACCTTGGCCTACAGTGCCTCCAGAGCTCTCCATCTTTTCCAATGCTGGAGCTCCTGTCCCCACCCCTCCCACCTCACCATACCTTCCTGCTCATCTCCCCATACCTGAATATGGCAATCCCTGCTCCAAGGGAGCTGGCATGCAAATTGCCTCTAAATGAGTGGGATCTGCATGTTCTTGGTACTTTGGGACCTGCAGCACTGCTGCCAAGGACTAGGGGCTCTCAGGAGCTGGAGAACTGATCTTGAGCCTTGGAAAGGGAAAGGGGAAGCAAGCAGCAGAGTTTGGAGACCAAAGGAAGGAGGTGAGTTTGTTCTCACTGAGAGAACTCTGTCGTAGTTCCTGGGCTTGCTTTCTTATCTCCCTAACCAGTAGCTGCTGTTGAGTGCAGCACTGGTACTCCTGCTCTGTCTTTTCAGTCCTTGCTTCCCCTCCAGCCCATCAATTCCTTGGAGTTTGTGCTTAGATGAGTCAGACCCTGTGGAAAGGCGCTGTCTCATTAACACCCACATACAACTTCAGAGCTTCAGTGCTCAAGGCCAGGCTGTGGATGTCCCATCCCTCAAAGTGTTCAAGGCCAGGCTGGATGGGGCTCTGAGCATCCTAGGCTAGCGGGAGGTGTCCCTGCCCATGGCAGGGGGGTTGGAATGAGATCACCTTTAAGGTCCTTTCCAACTCAAGCCACTCTGGGTTTCCATGACTTCCTGGCAAATATCAGGCTTCTAAAAACCAGACATGAATTCTCCCTGTTAAAATTTCATCTGGAGAGTAAAGACGACATCTCGGAATAATGGGGTGAATGGCAGCTGTAGGTGTCTTAAATTGTTTTCAAGTTGTCTGGTGCACATCAGTATTTTTGTTTGAGTCATATTTTTATTATAGGTTTTAAAACCTTATTTTAATTCAGAACGGAAGCAAAATATTTTGAAAAACCTTCAAATTTTGAAAGTTGAACTATTTTTCTTTTTTTTTTTCCCAACCAGTCCTGGCTAAAACTTCTTGTAAGTGAAATGGGATAATGCCTATTAATTGCTCTTAATGTTCTCATTTTGCTGAATCTTAAGCATGTTTCATTCCTTTTTGTTTTTATTAGACTAGATCCTAAACTCTTTCCAGTATATATTGCACTTTTTATCTACAAATTCTATCTCAGTCTGGTTGTCTTGGCTTGATTGCTAGTGTTCCTCTTCCCTTCAAGTAGTGAGACATTTACTGTACAGGGAATGCTGCCACTAATATTGCCTGAAAACAACTGAACTCCTTTCAAATTGTCTCTGGTCTTACTTTTTTTATTAAAGTTATTAAACTGCTTTGAGTTTGTCACATGAAAGGATTATTGTTGTGAGAGTAAACACAATCATTTGAACCTTGGAATGAAAATAACTTAAGGCAAAGATTGATGTCTTGAATTTTTTTCATTAAACTACAATTAAGCAGAAATCAAGAGATGTTAACTGCATGTGGTTATGCTATAGAAATAAGTCCTCTAAATGGTTGGAAGAGGTACAGAAAAGTAACTGAACATTAATCTCAAATCAACATTAATCATGTTGATTTGAGAGAATGAGCTAAAGTTTAAAAAAAGCTTCTGATAATGCTTCACTAAATTGATAGAATTTAGGTTTCAAGGGTCAGTATCAAAAGTGGGAAAAGCCTTGCCAAAGTTACCACATAATTTAACTTTAAAAGGGGAAGTTCAGTACTGGTTTTCGTGCTAGTTCAGACGTGAAACATATTTCAGCCATGAGACCCAGATTTTAAACACTGTAGAATTAGTTAAGTGGATGATGTTTTAAATCTAAATATAACAGTCCCTTTAAAAGGAGGTTTCTCCTTGTAGATTATTTTAGGGAGCAAAACAACAGGGCCAATATGAAGTGTTTAAATGAGTTAATTTTCACTTTTCTGGAACAGAAAAACATTGTTAGATTTCTTTTTCTAGTTTTTAGAAATCAAATTACTCCTAAAGTGTTATCAGTTCTAAGAACTATGTCTTGTATTTGAAAATGTTTAAGTTTTACGCCATAAGGTTCAGTTCATCGTTCCAGTTTAACTCATTTATTAGTTTAATGATTCAAGACAGAAGCAATTTAATTTTATAAAATAGGTGTATATGTAATGATAAAATAGAATGCAGTTTCTGGACTATCAATTGTAAATAAAAATAAAGATGACCCAGAAGTCACATTCACAACTGAGCAGTATAATTTTAAGTGAGTAGTTTTGAAAGTATTGTAGTGCAGACTAGGTAACTAGAACAAAGACCAAGAAACAGTTTTTCTTTCTGTTTGCCTGGCTTTAGAGTTGTTTTGGGTAAATCAAGTCTCCTTGGCTGTCAGCCTACAATGAAACATTTGCAAAAGATCCCCAAAAATATGCATTAAGAAGGTAACAAAACTGGGATGTGTAACCAAAAAAAAAAAAAAGTCTATAAATGCAGGTATATTTAATCATTTTTTTCAAAAGTGTCCTGACAATAACAGCAATCAAGTCTTCATATCAAGGTGATACTTGAATTTAGATTGTTCCAAACAAGCATAGCTAATTGCAGGATGGGCAGTTCTAGGATATGTGTTCATGTTTCATTTTTGCTTTGTTTACAAGTAGCTACCCAGCAAACTAATTTGAAAGAGAGAAGTTCACTTGAAAGAGTAATTATTCACAACATAGAATAGAAACTCTGTCATTAAGAAATCATAAAACATAATAGCAGTTAAGCATATTTTTTCTTACATTATTTTGACATATATATATTTAATTCCAAAGAAGAGAAACTCTCTTTCCTTCAGTGTATACCTTAGATTTCTTAAGAAGTGCACTTTTTGAAACCAGGGCTTACCAAATCATTTACAGCCCGCTGGGGCTGCGATGAACTGATAAAACTTGCAGGTCTAGTTATTGCCTCGGCTAAAGGTGAAACGACTGCTTCTCTAAGGGACATCTCATGTAGCTGCCACATGCTGTAAGGGCACTGGATAGTTTTATTTGTGTTTGGGCAATCAAGGGCCCTCCTTGTCCAGGTTCAGTGGGATGACAAAAGTGTGTCACTTATTTGCAGAATCACCTGTTCGAACAGATGCTGGAGTTATCTCAGCCCCCTGGAGGAATATTTTCAAATGGACTTTCTAAGTGCTCTATTTTACAGTTTTATGGAGAAATCTTATCTTTTCACACATAGCTGTGTGAAGAAAAATATGCAAGCGTTCCTGTATCCAGAGCTCACTGTGTCTTTTGCTTTAGCACAGCTCAGTTAGAATGCTAAGACACTTTCTCATATTGTGATTTAATCCAGAAACATATAGCTACTCAAGTTGGATTTTTCTCCTGTTTTTTCTTTGCATTTTGTTATAAACCCATATGTGCCAAGATTAATATATAACAGGAGGGATATGCTGCCTAAATAGGGATTTCTCTTAGCTCACTGCCACCTCAAAATCACCATAGTGGTAATAATAAATAAATACAACTAACCTGGAAAAAAATGCAAGTATCTTAAAATAAGATACTGCTCAACACTAAACTACTGAAGTTAATCCCTTGAAATTGTTAATTTCAAAGTAATCTCTTTTTTTTAATCTGTTTTGGTTTTTTTTCCTGT
>VYZT01025057.1:0-94656 GCA_013400735.1 Pomatostomus ruficeps
AGCATACACTAAAGGCAAGCCTATTCCTTGTACGTGAGAGTTCTGGGTTTGAGCTGAGTCTCACAACAGCTCTCAAACCAGAACCATAGAGGCATCTTTCAGTGAGATGCAGTGCATCATTAGCCATTGCTGTACACTAAAACAATGTCTACAGATCAAGGGAATTACACATTCATGTAGCAAATTTAACTTTAATTCATCATCCTTGTGTTACATGTGTCAGATAAGGGAAGTTAAAACTGGGGCTTTCTGATAACAAAACACCTTGCAAGAGGAAAATCTCTGTTGTAATTGCTTACAGACTTCTCCAGACTTCTCAAATTGCTGCTACTGTCATTATTTAATGTCTCACTGCATCCCACTTCTCTTGAAAGTTGCTGCTGATTCAGTCTTCTCTCCTTCTACAAGGCACAGCATATTTCTTTATGCAGATTGCAATGAGGAGTCCATTTCCTAGACTCATGAAGGATTGCAGATGTACCTGTACTCAAGAAGTTTTAACAGGAATCATCATTATACGTCAAAGGAAGGTCCTGACAAGCATCCCCAGCTCGTAAGGATGCATAAGGATATCTTGGCTACACTTGAAGTTTTATATTCCACTCAAAGTGTATCATAACCCATGTGCAACTGAAAATTCAACTCTGCATTTCCACTGTTGTTGGGTAGCTGGTATAAGATATTAGCTGACAGAGTCTTAGAAAATTATTAGAGGGTTGGAGCACCTATCCTATGAGGAAAGGCTGAGAGAATTATTGGGATTGTTCAGCCTGGAGAAGGGAAGGTTTCAGGGTGACCTAAATGTAGCCGTCAAATACCTGAAGGGAGCCTACAAGAAAGATGGAGAGAAACCTTTTGCAAGGGCATGTAGGGAAAGGACAAGAGGGAATTCCTTGAAACTGAAACAGGACAGGTTTGGATTAGGTATCAGGAAGAAAATTTTTACTGTGAGGGTGGTGAGGTACTGGAATAGGTTGCCCAGAGAAGTTGTAGATGCCTCATTCTGGGAAGTGTTCAAGGCTGGGTTGGTTGGATGGTGCCTTGAGCAACCTGGTCTAGTGGAGAGTGTCTCAGACCATGGCAGTGGTTTGTAACTAGGTGATCATCAGCTTCCCTTCCAACCCAAGCCATTTTGTGCTTCTAGGATTCTATGAAAATGAGCAGACAGAAGCACAGCTTTGTTAAGGTCTAGCCAGGCTGCCTGTAGACCTTTCTATTCCACTGCTTCCAATATTTTAAAGAGTCAGATGGAAAAGCAAATCTTAACTTAATGAGAAGAAAGAAAACACTGAATATGAATATCCTCATTTTCAAACTCAATACAGAATATTTCAGAGGTACAATTAGCTAAATATCTTTCAGATCATAATGAATCAACAAAGTCACTAACAAACATAACAAACACTTTTGGAACTTGAATGAGCAGGTATTTTTCATGTCTCAGTGCCTGAGTAGCTGCATTTATTTTTCAGAGGTCTGGGAAATACAGTTTCTACTGGAGCTTCATTGGTATCTAAACCAATCTGAATTTCAGTCCCCTTAGTGCTCCCTAGTTAGTACATGTATTCAGCAGCTCTAAGTTTAAGTTATTATCTACAATAAAATATAGTAAGAGAAAAGCAGCTAAATAGTGATTGGAAAAAAATAGGAATCACACAATGTGAAAGAAACTATAAAGAAGAAAAGATCAAAACCCCATATTTTTTATACAAACCCCGTTCCAGTTGATCTCTGTGCTAAATAAATGTTTTACCTCTCTTTTGAGGACTCTTTACAACTTCATGTCACAATGTCATTATGACTGAGGTTTATGGCCATTTTGTGGCTCTCCCTTTATCTCAAAGACAGTTCTGAATCTCTCTCTTAAACACCCCTGTTGCCTTCTCTCAAAATCCTTCTCAAAGCACTAAAATTCCAACAATTTCTGTTATATCTTCCCTCAGCTCTCCTTTCTTGTCATAACTACAGCATCCACTGCAATAAATGTGGTCTATCAGGTGAAGAGCTGTGAGTACTCTTCTATATCCCTACTGCAACTGTTTTTTCTCTATTAATTGAAAATTACAGTATGGCTATTGAAGAAACTGTACCAGTTTTTAATCCCATTTGTTTGGATGAGATAACTAACTCTTCTCATATTTATTATTATGATTATTACTACTGCTGCTACTTAAAAAATATTTTATTATTACTATTGTCTGGAAAACTCTGTAAAAAAGATTATCTTTCTATATTTACCTTCTAGAGAGAGGTCCTTTACTCAGTTTGTCCTTTTCTTTTCTCTAAAGATGAGGGTAGAGATTACAACTACTATGAAAATCTGAAATAACCATCCTTCCTGACTCACTGCTGAGTTTTCTGCCTTCTCGGACTATCATACGTGGTTGACGAAATATGTTTTTCTGGCAGCATGGTCTTTTAGCCTTCTGGTTTCATTAAAAAGTTTGGTGTTTCAACAGTGTCTTGTCTGGAGAAAGAAGCATCTCTTCTGGTGTCAATTTAAGGTGGTCATCACAGTCTGAAACAAACATGTGAGACTTTGCTCATCAAAGCTTTGTGTGATACACACCAGAAGGTCCTGGAGCAGGAAGATCCCTTCTTGACTAAGCATTAGATCATAGTCTTGGTTTGTGACAAAGATACCGTGAAGACAGAGAGTGTTTAAAAGATGTCCTTCAAAAGACAGGACAGCGATCAGGAAGCAGAGAGTTACTTATTTTTCTAGGTAGAAAGTTATTGCTTTCCTAATTAGAAGTCAAAGTAGAAAAATTTGATGCCTTTTTTTTCCCCACCTAGTTCTAAAATAGTTATGAGAATATTACGTAACTTGGGCAAGATTCCTCAGTTGTGTTATCTATATTGGTTTATTTTTCAGGATTTTTAGACTCATCATTCTTTCTTTTTCTTGACAAAAAATTATGTCTCTCACAATAAAGTCATAATGCCTTTTTGGTAATTTCTTCTCAGTGGGGAAGGCATAGGAATTTTTTAAAGAGAAAACTGTTCTTCTTTATACTGTTATTATGTATAGATACTACAATAATGCTAATAATTCCCACTGGAAAAAGAGAACCATTTTTCTAGTCACTGTACAGTCTTTGGGTAAATCTTTCCAATAAGTGAAACAACAAAGAAGGGCACAGAAGAAAAGCCATCAATAACAAGAATGCTTCTGCCTATTCTACTTATATGCATTTTGCAATTACAAAATGGGGTTAATTTTCTTTAATGGAAGAACTAACCAGATTTAAACATATGAAGGAGAAGGTGGCAGAAACACTTCTGGACATATACACATATTGCCCACATGAACCTGGTCTAAGCCACCATGACTGGAAAAGATTTCTAGTTTTTTCCCTTAAAATGTTTGAAAAGTGAGAGCATATATGCATAGGATTAAAAGTGTATAGGTTTGGATTTTTTTGGTCTCTTTTCTTCACATCACACTGGTAACATTCTTCCTCTCTTGTGTCAGCACTTTTGGTTTTCACTCTTTGTGAAAGTTCCTCATTTTACAAATGAGTAGAGTCTTCTTGCCTTGTAAAACAATGCCTACGATGAGACCCTTTTTTTTCAGGCATGAAGCAATCTGTTTTCGATTTTGAGAATGAGGGATTTTTATTATCTGTTTAAAGAACACTCTCTGGTTGCTTACTTTTTTTCCTGGTGCATCAATAACACTAATAAAATAAGATTTGGCTTGCTCTGGAGGAACAAACAAAAACATCTCACATGGACAGTTGGTATTCAGAAATGCTGCTTTTTCTTTCCACTTCTGCAGAAAGTTTATTTTCTTTCATAACGTCTAATGAAATGCTACACCAAAAAAAAAAAAAAAACCCCAACAGATTTGTTTCCCAGAAAATGCTCTTCACAGACATCAAGGAGTAAACACCCTGTGTCTAGTACCTTCACAGAGAACTTTGGACTTGAAGATCTGAGAAGATCTACAAAAGATCTGAGAAAGGCTATGAGTGGCTGTGTTTATCATATTAATCTTAACAATTTTCCTGCTATTTTGTGTTCCTCTTGTTTCTTTCAGGCACCTGCTCGTGCGTTATGTGCTCGCTTTGTAAGTGCACTGGGTTAGACTGGTAGCTGCTACAAATGTAGTCCATGTGTGACAAAATGGGACCTCCACTGTCAACTGAAGCATCTATTTTCTCTCCACTCAACAATGTGAATAAAAATAGAGATTGCTGAATGGAGTTTTTCCTCAACATAAGGCCTGTGGGCCTCTTAACAAAACATCAGTGAAATGAATAGTTCATGTGCAGACTAAATGTGTTGATTAAATTTCCAAAATTTTCTCTGGTCAATTAGAAAGCCACCTGTAGTGTATTTTTCCCTTAACCCACAGAGACACTATTGATATTCATAAGCTACTGACTACCTGGAGCCAAATTCTGCTTTTATTTAAGCAGTTCACAGTCATTTGAATAGCTCTACTAAAGGTCACGCACACATTGAGATTTTTTTCATTAAAAAAGAGTGATTGTCAGCGCAGTTTCTTATTGACACAAAAATGGCTTTATGACACCCTGAAGATCCTTGCATGTATTGCAAGTGATCAGGGGAAGTGCCTCTCTACGACAAGGATGTAGGACAAGGTTTTGCCTTGTGACTGCCACATGCCCAGGTGCTGTCCAGGTGATCTCCCTGGACTCAGTTTGCAGGTGGAACCACTTGCTGACCTTACAGTGGTCAAAGCCTTTATTAGCTGCCTGTGCTAAAGGAAAGTCACGTGAGTAACAGTCTATGAGATTTTATGGAGGTGAGAGATCAAAACTTTGTTTGAAATAAAGAGATCTTAACCCTGTTTTTGACACTTCAATGGACTATTTCAAGATGTTGCTGTGCTAGATGGTTTGTTGTGTTGTTCCTCAGTACAGGACATGGCCATCAGATAGGTCTGGACTTTGTTGCCTGACAGGGTGGCAAAAATGGCTGCTGTTTGGTAGCTCAGCCAGCCTGGAAACCAGGCACTAACATTGTGGGGAAAAGTGAAGCTATCACCCTTTCTGCCGTGAGGGGTGGTTTGTGACAGCTGCAAAGTATAGACTGCCTCGCAATTTACTTCTAACTAAAGCCACTGGACACCACTGGGTGGATGCTGGAGCTCTTCACTCTTTGGCAGCTCCCATTCCCACGGGACAAATTCAGCCCATCACAGAGGGAAGGAGTAGCATTCCCACAGGAGTAATGAGAAATCTTAATCAGAGGCAACTGCTCTGCCCAACTTGAAGACTGCCAATGTCTCAGCACACATAACTGGGAAAGATCCAGATGGAATTAATTTCCACAATCCAGTGGGTGACATGAAGTGGAAAACATTCAAGGAGGGTAGAAAACAAATAAACAAACAAATAAAAAAAATAAAGAAAAACTCTTCTTGTTTCTTATTGCTCAACAGTTTACTATGGTTATTGTTCCATTTTGGCCACAGACTTGTGACCCCTCTCATTTTATTTAGTACTGCTTTCAATTCCCTTTTTAAAACAAAACAAAACAACTCAAAGTATAGCTAAAGCTTTGTCAAACTTATTTATTGCTTTTTGCAAGACTTGCATGGGCTGATGTTAGTATCGATACTAGAGATGGATGGGACACCTGCTTGCACACACACAGTGCTGAGCCACCACCCATGTGGATGGACGTTGGAGTATTGGACATTGGAGTATTATATGAAAAGAGAGGTATGAGTTAAAGGCATAATTATATTTAACAATAGTCTGCATAAACAGCAGGCTTCCATCCTCACACTAGCACCACTTCAGGTGCTGCTAATGCAGGGTGAATCAGTCTATTCACAATCTAAATAAATATACACAGCATATCTATACATATATTCCCACCTTAAAATGCATACATACAAATGCATTTATATACATTCAATATATCCAGAATATTGTGATCAGTGTGAATGTCAGGAAGAGCACTGCCTGAACTAGCTTAAATGTGTATATAACAAGGCCTTCTCCTCCATATTACTGTTTCACTACCGTTACCCTGAGCGCAGCCCAAGCAAGGATGTGGCCCAGAAAAAGTACAACACTTTTAGGGTGCCATGCCTGCTTTTGCAGAGGTGCTATTTACTGCTTACATGCTGTTTTAAGGATGCTGCTGTACTAACACAAGTACCTTTGTTCCATAATTTGCTCTGTTGCTAATGGGACCAACCTGTCCAGTCTGCAGAAGACCCTCACCCCGGAACACTCAAGACTGGAGGGAAGCTGAGCCATCCCTTTCCTGAACTTGCTCCATGTCAGGCATTCTGTTTTGCCTATAAAATGTGAGAAAAGCCCCACTGGGGTAAGTGGTGCTTGTGCTGGCAAAGGAGAGAAGCAGCCTGCGGAGAAGTAGCTTTGTTCAGAGCACAGATGCTTGTGGACAAAGCCCTCCCAGTTCATATTTCCTGGTCCTTGGGAGGTTTAATAGTCTGTAGCCAGGGATTCGTCCCTGTGCCCAAGCTTGCCCACATGGTGTGGTTTGGCGTGGGCTAGGAGAGGCCCGTGTCTGCACTCCACAGAGCCCTGTGGATGCTGGTGCTTCCAGGGCTGTGTGGCTGCTGGGTGGAGTTTTTCTGGAAGACAGCTCTGGAAGTGGGTGCCTCAAGCCATCTACATCTTGCCTTAAGTCCCAGAGCCCTTTTTTTTTCCCCTGTTCCTGACTCAATGTGTCTCAGAAGACTTCTGGTAACAACTTGCTTTTGGCTGGAGATACCATGAGAAAATAACTCCTCCAGTGCTATTTTTTTCCTGGCTCTCTCTTTCTGAGTCCTGGACAGAATTAGAAAAGCACAGTCACACCTCTCCTTCTTCAAACTGTGAATTTATTCCCAATTGTGTCACTTTTCCTCTTCTCTAGTGTATTGCAGACACCTTTGATCACTTTTTTCCTTTTTTGATCACTTAGTTCCCTGACTGGACTGTGTCCAGTGTTCCCACAGGCAGAGTCCCAGCAAGACAGGGTTTGCTTTTACTTGAGACATCATCTGGCCAGCGGTTCACCCCTGCCAGCAGGAGCAGCCAGGAGCAGTCCAGGGAAGGAGGAATCCCAGGTTCCAAAATGTATTGCTGAACCTATGCCAACAAATGTAAGGATGAAATAATGGTATTCAGAAGATTATTTGCAGCTTTTGCTGGTGACATCAGAGTCCAATCTCAATTACAATGAAGTAACCAGGCTAGATTTGGATCTGGATTAGACTGACCACGTTTAAGTCCCTTTTAAAAGTTTGCTTCTGCCACACTACTCTAATGAATCAAGTTGTTTTGCACATAAAGGCATATTATTATCCTGCTTCCTTAGCATCTTCCTATTTGTTTGTTTATTCTTGGGCTTATGCATGAAAGTTTCACCAGTAAAAATATAATAGGCTTTTAAATTAATTTAATTAAAAAGATACAATCCTCTGTGAAGACTCTTAAATTGAATTAAACCCATTTTGCTATGGACAGAGCATCAGCATTGCAAAGTTGGTCTAGTACTGCCCTGTATAAGGGTTTGTTTAAGCAATTACTCCTGATTGTGCCAGATGTTTACGATTCTGGATTGATTTTCTGACATTTCTAGCTGAGGACTTCCTAGGTGTATATCTCAGATGCTTTTGCAGAAGCTAACAACCTGGATCCAGCTGTTTTTAAGGATGACATTAAGGGAAAATACATTGGCTAAAAAAGGATTTTATTTTTCTTTTGTTCCTTTGCTTTTAGGAAGGGCTAGTGTTTCCATGAATTGCCACTAGGATTTGAAACTTGTCAGGGAAGAATATTTTTTTCTGTCTGGGGTGTGTTCTCTCAGTTTCCAGTGAAAAGGAGATTGAATTTTGCATATACCCCATCACTGATTATTGGAGTGTTGTGAGGTATTTTTCTAAGAATTATGGTCATCTGTGACCTAATCTGCCCTGCCACAATTCCTCCTATGATTGGATTCAGTTAAAGAGATCACACATCTGGATTTTCTTGGACATATCCTCCTTTTTTCGTTCCGGAAACTTTGTCCATGCAGATTTTGAGGGATTCATATACATGTCCTGCCCAGATGGTCTGAGCATGTGTTGTAAGTCTGGTGCACTCCAGAAGTCCTTGATTTACTGCACAAAGTAATTGTCCATAGTGTGAGGAACATGGTCATGATACTGGGTCAATAGGTGCTGGAAAATACAGAGGCATGCTGCTCTACATAGGGAATCTTGAGCAAAATGCAGAGCTTTGGAAGGACCTGACTTGCTTAGGCAGACTGTGTGAAGAGGCTTATTTCTTAAACCATCAATTTAATGTAAATTTTAAGCACAAACTTCTAATGCCACTTATGTCTGTATTATGAACATAAGGCAGGTTGGTGTTCAAAGTCACTGCTCCTGGATTGTCCAGTTGAGAGTTGGATGGTTCCTCACAGTAAGGAATCTTGTACCTGATAAATATTTAAAATAATCACAGTGATGATTTTAATCTGACATGAATACAAATTAAAGCATTAACCATAATAAATGAGCCGTAGGTGACTGAAATGTGATTTCCTGCAAGTATGCGTGCTATTTGATGACAGTAGCAAAGCCTTGAGCATAGAAAACAGGTCAAATCCAAAAGTAAGGGGATGAAAGTATTGTCTAAGGTCCCAAATCAGGAAATTTCAGCCTAGGATGGCCTAAAAACAATGAACAGAAACATAACGCACATAGTCAAAAGCTGTTTGATACCAATGCCCCTGAACAGCAACATTTAAAATTACTACTGCACATGTCATTTCCCCCAGGATTGGTTTGTGATCTCTGTGTGTATTAATGGGCCAGAAGTGCTTATCTTTCAGGAAAATTTGTGGCCTGAACTATGCAGTGAAGTTAGTTTCCAAGATAGCAGGTCTCATGCCTGCTGGACTTACACATTTGTCCTAGTACTGTGTCCTAATACCACATGGTCATTAAAAATTCAGGAGGTATGGGACTGGTGTGTAGTGCATTCCTTCACAGGTAGGACTGAGGCTGCTCTTACCTTGCAACTTAAGCAATGAGACTGGAAAAATATTTGCTTTGCCAAGAGTAAATCAGACTTCAAGGCCTGCTCTGTGGGCCAGCTACAGTCCTGGGGCGTGGCTTCCCCTCTGCTCTGTCACACCATGCTGGTGGCCCTCCAGCCTAGGTCCATGTCAGGACAGGTACCTCAGCTGCATCATAGGTACATTTGGTCTGGCATTTATGGGTATTTTAGAAAGGGGTTTTATTTTTGCATGTACGTTTGCAGTTTTTTGTGCAAAGGCTATTTCACTTCCATAGACATGTTTCTCATTTCCAAGGCAAATTGGAATCTAATCTTCCACACCCTGCGAAGATACAGGTAAAGTTGAACTGGTCATATTTGGCTCTTCCATCTCACTGGTCATTGCTCGTCTTTCTTCCAAATCAAATCAGAGCAAGCAATTCCAGAATTTATCTTGAAGCAAAATTTTGGGAATAATTCCTTTTTAAGATGTTTTTAAATGACAGAACATGCATATATCATATTTAAATCTCACATTTTGAATAGCATTTCATCCAGGTATTTTTATTAGAATAATATAAAAATTCACAGTATATCTGTATATTAAATGTCCAATTTTCCCACAAGCTGCACATTGAGCTGGAAAAAAGGATGAGACATATCAGTTCATATTAAGCACTGGTGTCACACATAAATCAAAAAGAATGGACTCTACCAGTTATGATCACGCTTTGATGACATTCCTCAATAATAATATGCAGAATTGCACAATATGTCAGAGCTGCCACTATGTCATGAAAAAAATGGTGCATCATGAAAAGGTAACAGCATAAATCCATAAGAAACAATAAAAATGCAAATTATTGGAAACATCTTTTTGGGATGAGAACCAGATAGCTTTTAAAATATGTTCATGGAGAAATTTTCCTTGCAATTTATAGACTATGAGAATAACTGGTTGACCCTACTGGCCTTTTCTGACAAACTTACACTGCAAGAAAGTTTTCCAACCTGTTATCATGTGAAGTGAATGGAAATTAAAGCAGATTTGGGCCCTGTTTCTGTATGGTTCATATTAGAGATGGGCTCAACCCACACTCACTAGATCGGAACATTCTCAGACTTTGAGGAAGTTTGGCTCTGATTTCAGTTTTAAAATTCATTTCTGGCTCCTTTCAACACGGAACTAAATCATCTGAGCACTGCTTTGGGAAATTTGGATCCAGATCAGTATTTTGCAGCTGCAGCCCTCATTGAAATCTAGAGCTTCTTGGGACCAGTCTAGGGGGTCAGGAGAGCACAAAGCTCCCCGAACATCTCATCCTTGCAGACAGTCCAAGTGAGGGGAATAGTCACACTTGGGCTCTGCCAAGAAGGAGATCTGGAAGTAAGAGATGCATGGAGAGCACATACACAGCGCAGGGTGTCAGCCCTCATAGGAAGGCTGTGTATCCCAAACCAGCCAATACTCAGGTTGGGTTTTGTGCAGTGTGTGGACTCAGTGTGAAACGGGCTGATCTTCTGCTGTTGAAGGGCTTGGTTCATACCCTTGGAAAGCAAGTCTATTCTAAGTTTTATTTGACAAGTTCTCACTGTTCCAGTCCCTGATGTGTAATTGAGGGCTAGGATGGTGAGGGAGATGATTGGACAGATTGGCAAGCAAAATTTTTAGTGGAATCTTACAAAATCCTTGATCCTGGAAAACCTGGAATTGTGAGTCCTGGAGATTTGCTGCTGATGCCAGTGACAGGTGAAACAGACATTAAGTTTGTGCTGCTAATATACACAGTAAACCCATTTTTATTACTTTTTTTCCTTAAAGTCAGTCAAAATAGTCTAAAATGTTTCTCCCAAGTTGCCTGTGTGACCACATCAAAGCCACTGAGATGTGAGCCTCTGCAGCAAGGACAGCAGGTACTTCAAGGAAAGGAATAAACACACCTCCTAGACTTGGTCCCATCCTCTCTGCCCCAGCATCATGACTGAGCTGCAGCCACGCAGTGGAGGCCCTGCAGTGGTGTAGTCATGAAGAAGAGCACAGTGATTTCCTCCAAACTCAGCATCTATGCATGAGGAGATGAGAGGAGCTCTTGGAAACTTCAGCAGGAGAAATGGACCTGTATCCTAGGTCTATTCACTGAACAGCTACTTACCAGTTGTTCACTTGACACATCCTTCACTCTTTCTGTGATATAAAGGGAGAAAAATGGTTTTTATTCCTTTGTTGCCAGAGATCTGCATTGACTGTCACAGCCCAAGGTGCGGTTCAGCAGGTGCATTTGCACTGCTGTAGGGAACCCCCATAGTTTGTCACAATGCTTTGTATGTCTTGTGTAATAAGAAACATATGCCTTGCAACATTTCCATGAACACCATGATCCTATTTGGCCCTGAGGATTCCTGAAAACTGAGCATGGCACAAGAGCGACATAGAAGATGCACTTGGGAATGGGAGCAGTACTGTCTGTGGTTCTCCCTCTTTCTCAAAACCCATTATTTTTTTTATTTTAATCTGTTGCACTCGTCCTGTGTCCATTTTAACTGTCTAGATTCAAGCTGTTCAGTAAGTGACTACCTTTCACTTTCTCTTTGTACGGCATCTAGAACAAAAGTGACCCCATTTCCAGTTAATCTTTGGTGATATTGTATTAAACATGCTTACTTTTAACACTGCTTTTAAAGACACATTAACACCTTTCAGGTTTAAATACTGACTGTGTCAAAAGTTACTTAAGTAGGTAACTTACTGCAGTGCCATTTTTCAAAAAGAAAGATTTTGGCCATCTCCAGTTTTGTTTCAGATGGCGTTTTATTCTTTATGTTAAACAATCACTTTAATTGAGCCTATAGACCTCCAATAAAATTTCAATCATAAACTTTTATGAGTTCAAATGAATCAGCAGTGAGTGAACCGGTGTGGGAGAAATTGTCAGATACTTTGAGGTGGTTGGAGGGAAACGTATTCCTCAAATAATAATAACAAGACATCTTGTGCCATCACTCATCAAGCTCCTAACACCTAATCTGGTACAGAGCAAAGCTTTCAACAAGTTCTTCAAAGGGGTTATGGTTTAGCTGGCCACTAAGTTATTGTATATAGTCTCTTGTGAAAGTGTAACATTTCCCTGAGCAGGTGGAGGTGCTAACTCCTGTTACTGACTTGCAGAATGCTGTTCATGACCTTGCTGAAGGTTGATGGACCATAAAGTGATCCTTGCTGAAGCTGGAGCTTCATCTGCAAAGAGGTAGTGAGTAGGAGCTTTACTTTTCTACAGCTGTTAAATGGTCATTGAGGTAGAACATGTAATATTCCACTTTCTAAATGCCTTAAATCACTTTGAAGCCAGTTTTCACTGTGCATTTTGACTTTCAAACAGAGCTGGTTATGTCTAAGAATCACGTAATAGTTTTCTGGGACTCTAATTAGCTAGGCTGACCTCATGTCCTAACAAACTTTGGCAAAAGCTCCTTTTTCTCCTTTTTCCAGTGGGACAAACTGCATTTATTGAACTGTTATTTTGCCATGTTAAAAAAGGTGAAAAGCCTGATACCTTTTATAGTTTTATGATTCCCTCATGAATGGAAATTACATTAAGATGTAGAATGGAGGATTATCCTGACGTTGTAGTCTATGGTAATTTTACAAGGGAAATCAGAGGTATATATTAGTCTGACCTCATTTTTGCCAGGTTACTGCGAAGTAAGAAAAGTACTGGAAATGTGTATGTAAAAAGCTCACATAGTTAAGGCCAGAATCTGCCAAAATCCATTTTTACCCCTAGGCTACTACTCCTACTGTCTGGAATTCCCTCCCTATTTATCGTCTTGGAATTCTGTTACTTTTACAGTACTTGAGATTTTTAGGTCTAATGCTATTAGAGTTTTACTAGGGAACAGTCTCCTGAGTAAGATCTGAGTTCAGGATTTGGCTGACATGCTCCATGACTGTCAAAGTTACTGCAATTGAGCCTGATCTTCTATTTATGTCAACTCTGCTATTATCTTTCCATCACTTTTTGGTCTTACCTGGATAAGTACGTGATTTTTTTTTTCCTCCCTTGACTTCTCTTTATTTCTCCTTATATTATTATTTTTCATCATCTTTTACAGTTTTGAGTTTGTCTGGATGAAAACAAAGCCCTAGAGTTATGAAGATTTACGGACATGAGTAAGCCTTAGACGATTCATTGGTCTGCTGGATTGTGTGTAATTGATAAAAATTAGCTCAGCAAGGGTGATTCAGCTGTGCAAAATTACTCATTTGCATAAAGTTTCACAGCCTTACTGCAGAATGTAGCACATGTAATTCAAAATCAGTATCAGTCTGAGATAAGCACTCTCCTTGCCCCTGTATACATTTTTTTGTCTCAGGAGCCTGAAGTAGAAATACATTTTTAACAGCTTCAACAAATCAAATAAAAATTTGGAAACAAAAGCAGTCTTAAAAAATCTGTCAGCAATGTGCAGGACACCAGGTCACCCGGGGGGTGAAGAATCGATACCGAGGGGGGAGGAGGGTATATAGCAGAGCCTGGCCATGAAATATACCGAAACTGGCCAGAGCACAGGGCAACAGCAATGATTATATTTTTTTTTGTTGTAGGCACAGTTTCAGCTAAAAAAGACTTCTGCATTTAAAAAATTCTGTTTTAAAGAAAGCTCATGGATGACCATGTACTTTTGCAAGTTAAATCTTCAGGCATAAAATTGCATTTCACTGGGTTATCCATCTAATGGAAGCTCAGCCAAGCAGAAATGTTTCCTATCGAGCAGAATTTGATGCAAATATTTTCTTCACATTGTTGTACAGCTGCTTGGGGTGGACAGCAGGAATTACAACAATATTGTGCTTAAAACATGTTGTCCGAGCTGTCGATGCTGAGAATCAAGGTACAAAAATGCTCTGAACCTCACAAAACACTGACCTGCTGGCCCTAAAGCCACAAGGAGCTAAAGCAAGTGCTCCCATGCAGAGATAGTCCCAAAGACATGAAGGTAAGTTAATGCTTCTGATCTCTCCTGGATCAAAGGAAGAATGCCCAGTACCTTGCAGGATCATAGAAATGTAACTTGTCGGCTTGGGATCAGCCTGCTTAAATGAAGCCATGTTAAAAGACTAGAGAAAATATGGTGAGCAGGGACCAGAATAAACAATTAGAGATGGCTGAGAAGAAAAATTGGTTAATTTTCTTTAATTTGTCTGTCTGACTCTTTTTTGACTTGAAAACTTCTGCACTGATATCAAAGCAAACTTGAAATATTTGTGCTGGCACTATTACAGTTGCATCAGGTTGATTTGTTTTACTGTCAAGTTAAGAATCGAGCTTGCAGCCACACAAACCTGCATCTGTTCTGAAAATTAAGGACTATTAATGAGGATGGAAATGATTTTGTTAGTTGAAAAAGTTCGTTATTCTTGCATTTTCCTAGAATTTCCTGCTCTTGGGATTACAGCATTGAAAATTTGAAACTTGAGAGAGGGAGGAGACCAAATGCATGGAACAGCCACGAGACTGGATACCATTGCATTCCCAGGAGATGAGACTGTGATTTGCAAATTTCTTGTCCTGTATGGGACATACCAGATATGTTCCATTGTGTTCTCCAGATTGTGGCAAAATTCACAGATCCCAGGCTTTTTGCTAGTTTCATTTTCTCTCTGATCTTAAATTCTATCTCTGGTCCAAGAAAATAAGGAAAGTGTCCAAGGGAGCAAGTCTGTTCAGAAGAATATATTCCATAAAGAAATTCTTCAGGAGCTGTACTTATTATGTAAAAGACTAAAGGATCCTGCCCCTTATGCTTGCCTGGTTCTGTTTGGTTCAGTCAGTGTTTAGACAGTGTGATTTTAATGTTTACTCTTGCTAATACCAGGAGGAATCCCAATATCATTGACTTCAGTGATATCCTGCACCCTTGAACTGGAAGGACTTCCGTGAGTGGTGAAAATACTGAACTTTTTCTTTCCCGTCTTACTTCTTACTCACCTGTACTGCAGTTTTTAGAAAATCCCTGCTTGGTCCAGGACTTGCTAACATGGATTTCATCTTGGAGATGAATCCATGAGAAGATATGGAGCCCACTAGCTCCATTCCTGGCTCCTGTAGACCCCCAAACTTGGGCAACTTGCCTGGTGCCATCACTGCCCTGGGGTGGGAGTGACTCTGTCAGCAGGGAATGGAGAATGCTAGTCCTGTATCCCAGCAGCACCATCACCCCTCTGCAGCAGAAGGAGATAGATTCACGATGGATGCACAGACATGCAGTGTACAAGACTAATATTGCAGATACCTCAATATTATAGTAGTGTCCCTGTGTTGCAATCTGGTATTGTGTATTTTGAAGTCATGGTACTGGAATACCATCAGACAGAGCATTGTATTTTACACAGAGATGTAAATTCACAAGTGACAACAGGTTATGTTGTGGTCAGAGATGAAAAAAATCAATCTTTCTCCTCTCTATAGGGTGAAATCCCACAGTGAGGCACATCAGTTTCTGGAGATATCCCAGCAACATGGGGATGAGTTTTGCCAGGCTATAATGGTCCCTTGTGATGGGTGAGAGCCAGTTTCCAGAACTGCCGGCCTGCAGCATGTCTCTGCTCCAGGTCCACCTCTTTCATCTCTCTGGAAATCACTGAGCAGAGAGAGGATTGATGAGCACAGTGAACTCAGCTAATAATCACTTCCCTCTTGTCCCTCCCTGTGGGCAGAGGCTGGGCTCTGCTCCAGCCACTTGAGTTGTCTGGGAATACATCAGCCTGGGTGCAGGACAGAGCACCTCCTGACTGGGAATCCTGGGCTGATGTGCATCAGACAGAGAGGGCTGCTGCCTCTCCCCACTGCTGCCTGCTGTTGGGGCCAGCTGCCCTCTCACCAGGAAAGCAGCAGGCATCAGCCAGGGCAGAGCTCTCGGGAACTTGGTATGGTGCCTGTGTGGCTCAGGCGCCTTGCAATACAAATGGGTAAAATGGGGACATGAAGAAGGCAGAGAGGTGACAGACTTTGCTGTGGATTAAGCAATGGGCCAGTGATACAGACGGAAAGAGCCTGTGGGTTGCCTAGCCTGGCTCAAATCCACAGGGCAAGGGAACCTCTGCCTCTTGTCACTGCTTGCACCCCCACTGCATTTCCTGGATCACCTCAATCCATGATTCAGCTCCATTTGTTGTCACATTCATCATCTTTGTGTATGTGAAAACAAACTGGCAAGTGACTGCCATGGAAAATACCCCAGTTTTTCAAATGAGAGGGAGGTGGAAGTTTTGCGACTGCAGGAAACTCATCTGGTATCTTGTCAAATGTCCCCATTTCAGCTGTGGGTGCAGGGCTAGCTTAACCCTAGGACATTCAGGGCCTCTGTGAAATGGATGGTACATGTTTTTAAGGAGACCATCAGAAATGTATCACTAAATGGCACTGGCTATCTGGAAAACTTTATCAGTGCCCTTTGAGAGAAAATTTCTTTGGAGTTTTCTGGACTTGATTCTGATCTCATGCTAATGTGACAGGGATGTGCTGGTTTTACCTCAGTATCGACACATTAGATATTTTTTTCCCCTCAGGATATTTCTCAAATTGTCTGGTTGGAGAAGAATAATTATATTTGCTCTTTTTGTTCCTAATTGAAAACCCACCTCCCTTAATCTTCACGGTTTGTATGTTATAGCCTTGCATCTGCCAAATGAAAGACGTGATGCTGTTTTACATGTTTTACATAAACTCTGCTTACTTTCAGATCTGCTCCTGACTTACATGTGGAACTCCTGACTGAACATTTTCTCTGCCACTTCTTTCAGACTGTGTATTCTAGATCTCTCCACATTATTGTCCATGAGTCACTCGATGAATGTCTAAGAGGACATTTGTGTTATGTCTATAGCAGAAAAACCACCTCAGTGGTTTCACATGAGAAAGTTGAATCCTAAATGTGGGTGGAAAAAAATAAAGAAAAGGGATAAAAAGATACCACCAGATAAATATAATGTATATATTCTTTTCCTGTAAAAGATTTACTTATGCAAATAAACCACATATTCAAAGACACTTCTTGGGTTTTTTTCATACCCTAAATGGATCACCTTGAACAAAAGCCATATTATGAAGGAAAAAGAAAACAGAAAAGAAGTCTGACCTTGAGCAAATTTGGTGTGGCAATGATTCATCCTAGTATCATCTTAGTCAGATAGTCAGCCTCAGCTAATCATAAACCCATGGTTGTTGTATATATGGTGAGTGTATTTATATAAATACACATGTTTATTTATGGCCACTCATATTGGAACTAGAGATGAACTCAGCATCTCTCACACTAGCACAAATTAGTCTGTAAGACCCTGTTCAGGGGAGATTTTAAAAATGCATTAGTAATTCTAAGGTCTGACAGCACTCACATGCTTTTCTGAACTGAGTTGCAAGAATTTATTCCTGCCCATATTGAAATCTGTTGAAAGACCAGCTGAGTGCTGCTGACTTGGCCTTATTCAAGAGCTACACATCTGTCTAAATCTAGTGAAGCTCAAGGTTTTCTTTAGACAATTGAAACAGAAATGTTGTATTCAATATGGAAAGATAAACAAAGTTTGGTGTCTATATCTAGGCAAGTTGTCAGTAGAAGGTGATTGTAAGCGACAGCCAATGGCACCCCTTATTCAGAAGGGGGTCGTGAAACATTTATCCATTAAGGCTGTTTGTGAGAAATCCCACTTTCTACATGATAAAAGCAAATCAGGGCCTTCTGCTCCTCTGGTCAGACGGGTGAAAATGAGAACTGCTGGGGACCCTGTGGGGCTTCTCCATCCGACATGTACACCTTCAGTGAGGGAAAAAGCAAGGATTTATGAAAGCCCAAAGGAGAGAGGAAAATAAAATAATTTATCCCACTGTGAAATTAGGAGCAAAATATATTTGTGCTGGGTGTGTTTCACATGTCAGTTTATGGGCTCTAAGCAATCTAAATAATTACTGGGTTGCAAACATGCTGGCCCTAGTTGTCCACATTTTATCTTACCTTTTTGTTTTTCAAAGAGATTCAAAACCAGAGAGAACATACTATTCCTCCACACTCTGTAATATTTATGTTTGGAAATGAGATTAGAAGTCTTCAAATGAAAGAGAGTTTTATTTCAGGGAGATAAAATTGCTTATTAAGCCTGCCCTTAAATCCAGCTGCCTGACCAAACCCTAAGTGTTGCGAAGTGCAAACATTTCTGTAAGCTAAAGTTTTCTGCTACTTTCACTGCTGCAATCAGCAAGGCACTGTTAAGCAATAGCTCTAAGTGTATGAGCATATAGGTGGCTCTGTTTGTAAAGAATGGATAATACCCTTTATACAAATATTCTTTCAAGTTTCAACACTAAGTAGAACACATCCTCTCAATCTCTTTGTTCTTTGGTCAGACTTTGTCTTTGACTCACACTACTTTCCAGAAATGTTCCTATTTTTTTTAAGAGTCCTGAAGCTATCTATCAAAATGAGTACTTTTTTCTAAGAAAATTCCATTTAGAAAGAAGGAAGTAGAAGAGAACAAAGACGAACAGCCTGTGACAATGACTCATTATGTTCCTTATAAATTATAGCTGTGAAGTTAATGCAAATTGTTTCTCACAGTTTCAAAACCCACTATAAGACAATAACTTAGGGCTATAGAAAGAGGAGCACCTAAAGAAATAATGGTTTTTTAAAATTTTTGTAAACATAGAGGAATGTGCAATAAACAGTAGAGTTATTTGGAAAGCATTTGAAGATGCACTAGTAGATTAATTTCATGTTGTAGCATGCAAAACTAAAACAGAATCAAACTCCAACTTGTGGCTCTTGTGGTATTTATTAAGCCTGAGTTTTCTGTAATTTGTTTGGCAAGCTCCCATTACATGGGGCAATACTAATCGGGAAAAGGTCTGAAACCTTCAGGAAAAGTGGCAGCTGTTCAGCCTCTAGAGTTCAATCTACTCTGACTGGCAAAAGCACCTTCTTTCTCCCTGTCAGTGGTGAACTTGGTGGCATGCTTGGGCTTCAGGAGGGCACAGCACTGCAGCACACATGGAAAGCTGAGCACACCATCCTGTTGGAAGGGAATAGAAGGGCTCATGGGCTCTTGGACTCCATGTTGGCTCAGCGTTCAGGTGCTTCATTATTATTTCTATCAGGAATGGAAGAGTCTCCAGAGCCAAGTGTGCACACTTGCTTTGCTGTGAAGCTTGCACATTTGCTCTGCCTCCAGAACCAGGTTGGTAACGGAGTTATTGACAAGTGTGGCATGGGCCTCCAGATGTGTTTGTGCTTGCTGAAAGTTCTGTGTACTTACTCAAGAAGATGAAGCCTTACAGCCATATCTTCACAACTACCTTCCCCTACCTACTGTGCTGGTACAGCATCTCAGGGAGCATTTCAAATCAAACCAAAGATCTCCACAGCTAAAGGCATGGACCATTATAGTCCTGTCCGGAGGACTACAGTCTGCAAAGAACCAATGCCGTCTGTAAATACAGTGAAGGGCTACCCAAAGTTCAGTGACTTGCAGATGGTGGCCTTACTTGATCTGCTTTGCAGTCACTTGTGGCTGTCTCTCAGAGGAGAAGGATCCATTAAAATTTGTAGACAAAGAGCTTTAGCCTAGAGTCCTTTGGTGTGCAAGTCTGCTACTTCTAAACACGTCTCTTAATTGTGCAATGCAGCCACATCATTGCTATACTGGAAATCACTTTGTTTACAAAATCATTTTTTATGTCTTAGTTCTCTTTGAGGTTCAGAAAACAGATTTGGAAACTTTCCTGATGTACCTTTAAGAAATGTCTTAACTACCAACATGAGCTAGCTGAGTCACCACCAAAGTCAGCATGTCCCCGGGCACATGCTACAGCTGTAAGTTACAGAAGAAGCATTTTGGAAGCACTGCATTGGTGCATGTACATATATTTGTGTACAGCCCTTATTACAGTTTCAAACAATGTGCTTAAAGGATGTATAAGGATGAACTCACTCAGATCTGGCTTTTACAAATTCTTCAGTAGTGTGACTGAATTCCAACTCATTCTTTCCTTAGAGGGGTAGATCTGGCAGTGTATCACAAGGGATAGTTTCCTGTCATTTTAAGAAAGCAAGGTGTTTTAGCTTTATCTTTCCATGAAATTACAAAGAGTTTCCTTGAAGCCATACCTTATCATGCATCCTGGCCAGCAAGGAAGCACTCCTGATCATTACCCATTAAAAGGTCTTTTGAGGAAATGGTTTGAACCTTTGATGCCAATAAAACTGTTTGATAGCACATATTTTGTATCCTATGTGTATTTCTTCAGTGTAGAATTATTAATAGTTCTGCTTTTCCCACCAGCTTCTTTAGCTGCTCATCTTTTAGATAACAACTCCTGAAGAAATTACATCTTTTTCCTATTAAGAGCAAGCATAACAACTTTTCTGTGTTTTCAGAGATACAGCTCTGTAGCACTGGGTCAGGCCGGCTAGGCCGAGGAGCCCAAAGGAGAGCCAAATAAAAGACCACACAGAGACAGCAAACGGAGAGGGCAAAAAGAGAGAGAGGGCAGAACCCTCTGCCTTTATTTATATGTTTTTACAAATCACCGTGGATTGGAGGTAGAAATGACCACCTCTCAATTCCATTGGTCAAAGCATCTGTCTATCATATTTCTCCACCCAGTATAGTAAATTGATAAACAACACAGACAGTTAGCAAAACATAGATAGTTGTTAAGAAACCATGGCCATGTTTACAGAAGAAGTGTGAGAAAGTATTACAGTAAAGAGAAACACTGAGAAACTGCAAAACTCAGGACAACATCCCACCCTTTTACCATTAAAAAGAAAAAAAAAGAAAAAAAGAAAATGAACAATGTTCAAGAAAACACAGCTCCATTGACAGTAGGCTGGATTAAAGGACTACTATTTGAATCTTATTACTACAGGTATCAATGGGAACATCATGTCTTTACTAGCTCCCCAGGCTCTGGGCCAGACTGCCACCCCACCTAATTCATCTCCTAGCCCCCTGTCATGCCCCACATCCTGTATCCACGTGAGCTTACCTGGGGGTTAGGTAGACAGCGTCAGACCCCAGTTTTACCTTGTCATCCTGGATGGTGAAATAATGCTGACATAAATTTGATAATGCCCAGTGGGAAGTAAGAAATCAAGCCCTCAGCATGGCAATAGATATGTGGGCTTAGGAAGGAAAGGGGAAGACAGTTGTCAGGAGGAAAATAAAAAGGCAGAAGGCTGGAGGGGAACAGCACAATGACATACAGACACAGCACATGATAAAACATCTCCTTTTAAGGATGATACTGAGCTGCCATCCTTTACTATATACTCCAGCCTTACCATGGGGCAAGGTGGCTTCAACCAAGAAAGTTCTGTGTCCTTACATCTGGGTGGCAGTGAAGAGATGCTGGTGCAGGAAGAGTGGATGGCTGACTCCATCTGCACCATTTCCTTCTTTTGTTAGCATACTCTCTGGTTGGTTGTCATTCTACACAGTTCCTGACCATCCCTTTGTACTTGACAATGAGTGGAAGGGAAGTCAGAATACAAGCTATTATAAACGGCTGCATTAGTGCTCCCTGCTGATGTAATATTCCCTCCTACAGTGTTTTGACAGTAATTCAGTAATTGTTTTCTGAGAGGGTTACTCTTTCTTCTGAGAAAAAAAAATAAATTTAGATACCTCTTACATTGTACTGCCTATCCTCAAAATGCATCACTGAAACCAGTTTCTCTGATGACCTAACTGAAGCTGGCTATCAGCTTTCAACTGGCAGGCAGGGCTAGCTCAGTGAGGCTGCATCAATCCGGGGTTTCAATCATCTTCCTGCCATTCAAGGAGTCCACAGGGCAATTATATAATCAGCTGATACTCTTTTCTTGCTTTTGCTGAGCTTTTTCTCCTCAACCAAATGAATTTCCAGACAAATATTCATTGTTTTTCCTGCACTATACTCTATTGCTTTGTGTTGCTGCAATTAGATGGCTCTGCACTGGGTTCACTTCTGGCCTTGCCTCCATGCTCTCTCAGGAATGCCATGTTTATAATGCTGCTAGTAATCAGAGTAAGAGGAGATGAGGGAGTTTCTGAGGTTGGCTTTGAGGATTCTTTTAAAAAAAATTTAATGACACTATCAGCAGCAGCTTCAGTTCCCAACAAGTACGTTATCATGTCCAGACTCCCATCTACCATGATCTCATGGTCAGTAAACCGTGCCAAGCACAAGGGAAAGAGGCACAGCTCTGGTTACGATGTCGAGAGTGTGTGACAATCTCTCTTGGCACAGAATTGCAGAGTGTGGTCATTGACTATTGCTTTACCTCTTTCATATGCCCTGGCTACGGTGACATATGTATGTGCAGCATAACGTGATCTCAAATGGTTGTAAAATTTGTTGAGTGAATAAGTGAAAAACAGGGGAACACCTGGATCCCTCTGTAGTGTCTGATCCTGCACACCATGTGTCTGAGCCTCAGTGGAAGTAATTTACCCACTCTGAGCTTCACTCCAAGCAACATCTTTTCATACCTTTTTTCCACCTGCTATGTAAGAGCTATAGGGCAATATTTGACAATACAAGGGAACCAAGAGGTGTGTTTTCCACTTACAGATTCCCTCAGGCCTACACTTCTCTGTCCTCTCTCTGGAAGCATGACCAATTATAAGAAATATATTAATGTACCTTTCTTATATGTAGAAACCAGAGTAGTAATGAGACACAACAGGAATAATTTTTAAAAAGAAAGGTATTTCATAAAAATACCCAGATTGTTCAAAGACATGCTATAACTCTGCTTACTGACTTGAATTTCTGTTCATCTGCTTTATTTGTTTGATTTCACACGTGATGATAAGAGACAAAAATCAATGTCTTCTGTAGGAGCTTTGTGTAATTAATGGACCGCAATCTGAAGATGAATCTAGATCTCAACACCTTTAGAGAGGCGTAAGAAGTATTTAAAAGGAACCCAGGGTCCTCTTCTTTCTTTTCACTTGGGAATGAAACAAATAGGAAAAGGTACTTGGGGGTTCTCCCCTCAGCCCCCCAACACAAAGAAGGGAATAAAGAAATAACAGTGAAGGTGAGGAGTAGAGGGAAAACAGGATCTGTGAATGGTAAGGTGGGTACGGCATAACACAGCATATGGAAGAATGATGAGTGTTTGTGTTTTAAATGTTCCCCAGTGCAATAACAGCTCTCCTGTAGTACAAGCAGCACCCTGAAGACCGGTCCCACCTTTCTATTTCATCATATACCTTCCAGACAGTGACAACACTAGTCTTAAGAATGGGCAGTGTGCATGCATTTGGCTTGTGCACTGTTTATTTTTTTACCTCACTAGAAATATAAGCTCTAATATATGTTTCCACATCTCTTAGTTGCCAAGATCAGAGCTGAAATTCAGCAGAATGTTTAGCAGGCTAGAATGCAGCAGAGCACATGCTTAAATTGCTGTAGAAATGAGATGAAATTTCTTTCTACTTCCATCTCTATTCTTTGGCTTTGTTTTTTTCCCACTTAGATGATCAAATTTATTAATTTTCTCTTTCATATATAGGTAGTCTTTGAATGCCTACTTTTATGCACTTGGAGGCACATTAAAGAGCTGCTTTCTTTAGGGCTGCTGACTTGAAATAACTTACAAGAAAACTAGAATTGTACTGCATTTTTTGTAAGTGATTTTTTTCCCTGAAATATATAATGTCAGAAGATCTGAAACAAGATTTGACATGACTTTATGCATAGTTTTGTTTGAGTTTTGCATCATATTTCTTAATAGTTTCTGAAACAAGTTTTCTGGTTTTTTTTTGTTTTGAGGCAATGATTAATTTCAAAGTTTGTCTGCATTTAATGCTAATTTTTAAAGGGATAAGAAAATTCAATGAAAAGCTAAAAATCACCAAAGTGAAAACAAAACAGCCCATTCTGAGTTGAATGAAAGTTTCAGTCAGTAGTAAACATTTCTGTTGTCTTGTTATTGTTGTCTTGTAAAAAATGTAGTTTCAGACTAAACCAAAACAAATGAAAAAATTATTTTTTCTTGAAATAACTGAAAACGGAACTTTTGAAAGCTGTAATTGAAACCACACAAGTTAGTTGAAAAGGGAAAGATAATCTATCCACCACCAATCCAATAGTGGTGGTCAGGCATTGGATGAAAATGAGTGCATTTATCTAACTTAATTCACCAGCTCAGGTTCTGCTGTATAAACCTGAATTAGTCCCTGAAAGTTTCTGTTATAGCCAATGGCATGAGAGAAACAGTTTTTTGGAACATGCAACACACCAGCTCTCTGCAGTACCTTTTTAGGATGGCATGGATCAGAAGTTCCTATTTCTTTCCTTTGGCAGTAAAAAGGGACCAGTGGCACCACTTAAATTTGTACAACTCATGCTAAGCCAGATGGGGTGAATTGCACCAATTATGTCTTTCCAAGGAAACAGAGGTCAGGCCCAATGCAGCTAAATTGTATGAAATAGAATGATTTTGCTATTCATCAGGCATCTTGTTTTCTTGCATGGGTGATCAGGAAATCCAGATCCCAGGACAACAAGCTCCCTCACCACTCAGGAATACAGAAGAAAAAGCCCCCTTTGCAAGATCAGAGCCAGTTCTACCAGACATTTTAATGCTAAGTCAGACCAGTCAAGTAATAATTAACTGTAATTGGCACACCCACAACTGCAACATTTATCCCGTGCAGTTGAATGATTTAAAAATCATGGGCATTCTTATCTTTAAATGAAGCAAGCAAAGAAAATAAACTTTAAGCAATATTTCTAATATTATCATTGCTATTTTAGTATGACTAAGACCAGACAGAGGAGTGTTGGCGGGAGGTAGTGTTGCATTTTAATGTTGGGTCCTTGCAGTCTAAGGAGTATGAGCACACTGCTTATCTCTAAAATGACTCTTACTAGGTGTTATCAAGCCAGTTGTCAAGGGCCAATACAGCTCTTGAGGGAACTGGACTTTGGGGAGCCAATAAGTTCTCACCTGGCTCTCAAAAATATATGGTCAGCAACTCATCTCCCCATGCGCCAGTGGAGCAGCCTGCACTGTGTTTTCACTGGTCTTCTGCTCCTCCCCATACTTCAAAAGGGAGGATGTATCTGTTTACAAAGAATTAATACCTGAGCTAGGCTTTAACTGCACTGCTCAGTGACATAAGCTCAAGCAGCAGTTTTAAACATTGCATTTAAAGCCAAACCCAAGCACGAGATAGGCAGCCACTGAATTAATATCTTTGCAGAAGAAGAATAATTTCATTACAGTTACGAGAAGTGTGACTTGTCTTCACAAAGATCTCCAGCGGCAGCAATTTTCCTCTGGGTGCAAAAGGATGGGACATAAAACACAGTGATAAAATCGAGGAGAAAAATGCATTCTGGTTGAACAAAGGAAGGGAAAAAAAAAGCAAAACAACAAAAGAAATAAACTGAATGGAGAAAAGAAAAAAATAAAATGTAAAAATAAATCCTAGTGACTGGAATGGTTATGTTGCTGTATGTTGTATGGAACAGGGCAGAAAAATAAAAAAACCCACCAAAGAATATTCAGAATAGAGCAAATGGTATATGTGCTGAGTGGAATGGGAAGGAATTCCCTGGTTAATAGCACAGATAATCTGCTTTAATGGGGACAGATGAGCTGTGGCTGGTGTTTTGGAATGTTTTCTTTAGCAGTGCAGGTTCCAAAATTTTTCCTATTAGTGTTGCAACGTGCTTTGCAGGAAATATCTGAATGCCATTAAGATGTGACTATCATACTGCATTTTTTAAAATTTTAGACAGAATACACTTAACAGTGCAAAATTATTTAAGCAAAATAAATTTTGTAGGGATATATATATTAATACCATTTTAAAGCTTTTAAAATTCAGAAGATTGTTATTATTCTAATTTCTTTTCCCTGTGAAAGAACCTCCCACATTTTATTTTCTTACCCTTCTCCTCTCTCCTCACCTCTCTCTCTGATTCTAATATCTTCTGGATATCTCTAAGGCTTCCACAAAGGAAGCAGAAATGTGAGAAGTGAGTGGGTAAGACTGAAGAAGACAGAGCTGTGGTTAGAAAAAAGAGCTTGGAGGAATCAGAGAAGGTGGATTGTGCTGCCGAAGATATAGGTGAATGAGAAGCTGCTCTGTATTGATTCAGGTTAGAGGAGAAAGGGTCTGATGTGGTGTTATTATTCAAACACAGAGGCTCTTAGACCATGTATGATGAGAAGACATAAAGGGAGTGTCTGCCAGTGTCAGAGAACAAATCTGATCCAAAACCTCCTTCATTGCCACTTTTTAAATGATTTTGTCTTTTTCAATGTTAATTAGAAATAACTTGCACACAAACTGTGAAAAAATCAGAAAAAAAGTTTTCTTTCTCTCAAGGATAGAAATTAATCTTTTCGTGACAATCTTTGAGATGCAAAATTAACAACGACACATTTTGGCAAGAACTGACAGGACAGATACAGCAAACAAGTACTTTCCACTGTGGAAAACCAAAAACATTCAACTTTTGTGATCAGGGGTTTGCATAATGAACTGACAAGGAGAACTCAGTAGTACAAAAACAGACAAAACCATCCTGCATGCTATTGGAGCAACAAATGGTGTATTTTATCTACCTCTTTCAAAGCAGAAGAATGTTATCAGACATATTCACTTCTTACATGAAAATTTATGGTGTTTCTTTCAAATTCGGGGAACCAAGCTGTGTTTCCCAGCACAAGGAAATCAATTTAGTCTGCTCTTGAATATAGGCCAGTATGTGCATTTTCTTTAGAAGGCAAATGTACAGGAAAACACTGATTTAAATAATATCCTTTATGTCTGTTGGCATAATACAAAACGCGTTATGTACCAGACTTTACTTCTTTGTTTGAAGTTAACTAGCAGTTTCAAAAGTTGGCTGTGCAGATCTTCCTTTAGACTTCTGGGGAGATGTCTTCAAATTGACATGTTTTAGCCTGTGCTTTGCTCAGATTTGTACATTCTTGGTATGTGTGTACACCCCTGTACTATATAGGGACATAGAGTGCCTAATGATGAATGCTCATCAGGAGACCTGCTTAAGACACGTATTCTAGAGGCAGCAGAGACCAGGGCTTGAGTATTTGCCCAGATGTCAGGTGCTGCTGAATTTTAATCCTGGGTCTGGCATAGATTTGCTGTGTAGCCTGTGGCAAATCACATAATCTCCCTGCATCAGAGTCCCCACCTGTGAAGTGGGGATAATAACACTTACAATTTCCTACCTCACAGGCTGTTTTGAGGATTAATGGATGTCTGAGAAGTGCTTTGTATACTGGAAGTCCTGGCTTATGGGGAGGTATTTTGACTGTGTGTGAGTGAAAATTCAGATCATTGTTTCCAGGAAGAATGAAAGAAAAATTTATAAAAAATAGCAGCACCATCCTAGCTACTCTTTTGGCTCAAAAAACATTGCTGTGTCTAGGTCTTCTCATGCTTGAAGTTGTTGTACACAAGTTCTACGGTTGGCACCAGCAAGTGGCCTCACTTGAGGAAGAATTTGGAGGACTAATTCTTTGCTTGCAAATTCTCATACCAGTCTCATAGAGTCTGAATAAGAGCTTGAGAAACTGGTGAATCATCTAGTTTAGTCTTCTGCACACTAAATTCTTCCCTTCTTGCTTCAGTTACCCCTCTATTGCGTATTGGTGTAACCTAGGCCTGTGACAATCACAGAGAAAGGACACGGCCTTTGAGAAGGTACAGTCCTGACACATTGGCAGGGTTGTGAGAAGAAAAGGGAGCAAGAGTGCCAGAAGATCCGCCAGCCAGAGAGGAATGCAAAGGGGAAACAAAGCCCATTCTTTAACAGCATTCCATTACCATGGTGTGAAAAGGCAGGATTGTGCATGGGGACACCCCAAGGACTTTGACCTGCCTTTGGCTCAGGGAGGGATGAAACGCATTCAGCTGCTGTGGCTACCCAGGCAGCAGGGCCAGTGCTGTGGAAGGTGCTCCCCCCATCTCAGTATGCCTGCTCTCACCCCCAGAGTAGCGTTGCCTCCTCCGTGAACCACTGAGGAGAAAAACAACTGTGGAAAATGGGGGGGGATTTTCAAACTCAGCTGAGCTTGCTGATGTGGGGGTAGCTTGCTGATACCTGGAAAGATGCGGTTGAAGGCGGGGGTGGCAAACGTGAACCCCTTCCCACTGGTGTTTCTGCTCAAGTTCCTGCATTGTAAAATTAGGACTGCAGCCTGAGTAGGAGTGGTAGAATCTAGACCCTTTCATGGAAAAAGAGAGACCATGATTCTCCATTACCTGCAACCTTGCACAGTCACTATCAGCCTTACAGAGTAGGAGTAAAATACTATCGGTCTGATTGGTACCTCCACTTTTAACTCACTTTGCACAGTCTAAAATGACTATGAAGGAAGATGTAAGAGGTTGGAATTATTGATGGCAAAATCATAAAATGCCCATGTCATTTTTTCCTCATGGTAGCTGTGGACTGAAAAATCAAACAAAACCCCCTTAGCACACCAAGTCTGGTCTCATGAAGGCTCACATTACTGCACACTTCCTAAAGCTGCCTGTAACTGGTTTCTGTCAAACAAGGACAGAAATATGCAGCCTCTTACTCTGAACAGTACTTTTCACTGAGAGAATGGGGGGTTTGGCAGTGTTGTGGCTAACAAGATTTTAAATGACTGTTGACTAGAAATGGCCAGGGAAAAATATGTTAGCTGGCAGTGACCAAACCTCAGAAGACTTTTGAGTTCACAGTATTGAACCAAAACCTTTCTGGAGATGTCAGAGTATTTGTTGATCCATTCATTTAAAAATACTGAAATCTTCTTTGCTCGTATGACACTTAAAAATAGAGTAATCACTATGTTTTATGTAATGCAATTATTTTGCATATTTCATTTGTCTAAGCCAAAAAAGACTGGTAAGATATCCCTCCAAAAAGAAGCTGGCTGGCACAGTAATTGTAGGTTAAGCTGTGTTGTGATGTTTCCAGATCAGCTCTCTCCATGGTCATTCAGTTTTGAATTAAAAATATTTATTCTGGCATTTTCTTACAATGTAGATTAATTTTTCAATAATAAACCTATTTTTCTTTCCACATCCCCCGGCCCAAACCTGGGACATATTTTCTAATTAAAAAAAAAATTCAGTTAGGATATTTGTCAAAGTCTTTATGTTTCCTCCAGGCTTGAAGAATAAATGCCTATTTTAGACTAAGAAAGTGCTTGAGGGTGGAATATGTTTATCAAAGTTTGTGATCAGTGAATATTTCCTTTTCAACAAGCTGCATCAACAATACCTCTGGGCACAGATGGGCTCTGGAGAAACTAAAAGATAGCTAAAATGGAAAATAAAACCCTAATCATTCCACCATCATACATCACATTTCATGGTGTTTCATGGTACATCATACATGTTTTATCTAGCCCTTTTAGCACATCTTTCAAAATAATGAGAAGTCATTGCTAAGATTCTCTTGGGGTTTTCAAGTGAAAAAATAATGCTGCTGTTATATAGATCGCAGGGGAGTGTGCCACATAACCAGCCCAGGGAACACTAAGCTATCAGGAAATTTGTGAAGAAATAGGAAAACTTGATGAGCTCAAGACTGTGGAAGCCATGAGAAAGGAGCCCATGCTCAGAGAAGTCTTTCCCTCACTGTCTCTTCCTTGAAGGAGAGGACATGAGTCAGCAGACAGATGGAAAAACTTGAGCCAACTCTCAGTCCTCAGAGTGCGAGAACCTCTGGAAGTCAAGGACACAACTGCTGAGAAGGTCTTTTCTCACTACTTCTCCCCCCCCACCCTCCACCCCCCTCAGCCATAGAGACATTCACTCCCACTTTTACAGGACAGTTTTTCAGTTGAACTTGACCTTTCGCTTAGGGGAATAAAAGTCTTAAACAAAAAGAAAAAATCAAGAAAAACCCTATCAGAAGCAGACCAACATCAAAAAATTTAAATTGCCAAATGATTTGCCACTTCAAACATCTGGTGCTTGGCAACATTTGGATAACCTGCTGAAACAACAAGCAGAAAGATGTGTTTGTATTTGAAAAGCAGCCCTGAAATCAGGAGGCAGCTCCCAAAGCACAAAACCTTTTTTTCCTCCCTTGCCTTCTGCCTGCTTGTTTGTCTCTCTTTCTTTCTCAGGAAAGGCAGATCGTGGTGACTCGGATCTGGATGTAAATGCCCTGTTAAAACTCAAGGACAGGAACATACCTCCAGAGTTTTGTCTTTGCCTCTGCTGTAACTCCCAGCCAGACAATGTTTCATTCCTGCTGTCCTGTCTTGCTTGACCTTCTCCTTGTTTCAAGTGCAGTAAATCAGGTTTGAAGACAGGAAAGAAAAGTAAGGCTCAGTACAGAAGGTGAGGGCAGTGAAAGGTGGGTGCTGCAACCCTTCTGCTCCAGACCTCTGATCTGTGGCATGGAGCACAGAGGACCACGCCCCTGTTTTGTCCATGTAGACCACTGGGGTATAACTCCACAGTCATTCCATTCCCACATGCTCCACTCAGCCTGTTTCCTCCAGCTCCTTTTCCTTCTTGTACCCCTCACTGCAGGGCATTTCAGCGACCTGGCTGAGAGGCTTTGTAAGCAGTTGTGTGTAGCGCTGGTCAGGCCAGCTTACCAGGCCGAGAAGGCCCCAAGGAGAGCTACACAAGGAACTACACAGAGACAGCAGGCTGGAGAGGGCAGAAAGAGAGAGGGCAGAACCCTCTGACTTTTATTTATATGTTTTCACACATCACTGTGGATTGGAGGTAGAAATCACCACTTCTCAAGTCCAGTTGGTTAAAGTATTTGTCAATCATATTTCTCCACCCAGTATACTGGAATTCATAAGCATAGATACAGTTTAGGAAAGCATAGATAATTACTAAGAGAACCATAGCCATGTTTACAAAAAAAAGTTCTAAGAAAAATGTTACAAAAAAACCCCAACACTGAAACACTGCAAAGTCAAAGCAACAGTTGTGTCAGCATGACTGAGAGGGTGGCAAGCTGCTGCTGGGAGGGAGGAAATAAAGTGTGAGGGAGAGGAGGACACTCACAAGTGTGTTTAGCAGCCAAAAAATATAGATGGAGGGCCACACCCCAGGGCACTTCAGCACCCCTGGGCACCTCAGCAGGATGATGCAAAGATCCTGCATGCTGAGCAGAAAGCCACCAAGAGCTGGTCAACAGGCAGCAGTAAGTAATGATGAGATTCTGGAGGAGCCTCCACTGCAGAGCAGCAGGTTATCTAGAGAAGCACCCTGTCCACCTGCAGTCTAGCTGGGATCCTGTGAAATAGCCAGGCAAGGCACAGTCTTCAAAACACAGCCTTCAGGAGAAAATTAGTGCAGCTCTGGCACCCACCCTTTATGTATCTTAGTGTGTAAGGTAAGAGGGTGAGGCATAGCCTGACAAGAGGAAGGAGGAACTCCTGTGCTCTCCTCACCCTTGAGGAACGATGGGGTCTGCACATGAGTGTGTCCATCTGGCTATTAGGACACTGCTGGAGCAGAGGCAGGGATGTGTCCTCAGGAAGGTGCACAGCCACATAAAGCAGCTTGTGCAGTTCATTTGTTGAAAAGAAAATGTTTGGGGAACAGCCTGCAACCTCATATGGTTCCAGCTGTGGTGCCTCATGTTCCAATCCTTTCACAAGCTGCATTTGAACCATTCTCAGAGATGAGCTCTTTGACAAGGCTGATTTTGCTGTCTATATTGCAAACCTGACATTAGGCCAGAGTGTGGTTCCTTGAATTCCTTTTGACATATTTTCTTTCCATTCACACAAGAAACGAAAAGTTGCAGGAGAGTTTGGCAGGGCCATAACAAAGTTTTACAGAAAGTTTCAGGACAGCCATTTTCCTCATTAACACAGTGTTTGTCTCATTGTTTTGTTATGGTTATTAGTGGTATCACTCCAGTGACTTCAATGGAAGGACTCCTGGGATGAATCTGGCCCACTGAATTAATCTTAATGAGGCACAGAGGAAACTATCAGCTAAGGGGGAGTCATTAGTCTCGTTATGAAAGAGTTAACACCCTTTGAAGCATTTCAGGAACACACCCTTTCATTGTCTGTTTATTTTCTACTCCATATAGCTTCCTTGCGTTGTTATTCCCTTTCTCGCCCTGTTTTGTGTTGCCCACTGCAGCCCAGCTACAACCAGAACGCGCAACAGTTTGGCTTGTGTGGTGGCAGTATCCCAAATCTTCTCACTTATCTCTTAAAAGCTGCCACTTTTAGATCCCGGGAACACATTACAGAGCCTTCTGTGTGCTGCCGGAGCTGTACCTATCCTCAGGTTACAGGGTGCCCCATGCAGTTGCAGAGCAAGGCCAGGACAATTTGGCACAGGCAGATCTAGTTGCTTTGCAGGTGGAATTGCACTGTGGGTCTACAGCGAATTAACACAGATATAAACATGAAGAGCTGCTGCAAAGAATAGCCAAGCAATAACTGTGGGAAGACTGGACACAGCTGAGAAACTCTGAGAAAAACATATATTTACATGGAGCCTCAGACTCAAGAAATGCCTCTTCCATCTTCCTTCCAATGTGAACAACAAAGCGTTTGTTCATTCTTATTATCCCAGGCAGGCTTTGAAGCAGTGAAGTGCCTGAGGACTTTGTTCCAGGGAGGAGTGTTTAGATACAATCTGAAAGAGCTGTGGAGAGCAGCCCAAGCACTATCATCGGGGTGGAACCTGTCCAGAGCCCCTTTGGAGCTGGCTACACCCTGTTACGCTACAGCAACTGCCAGGTACCTAACTACCCCTCTGTGGTGTGGCTCCTGATACTATTATTAGTAATAGCATCCCAGCAGCTTCAGTGTGAAAAGCTCCAGTTAGAGGTGGGGGCCTTGATGATGTGAGTCACTAGACAAACACTTATTAGAAAGACAGGCCCTGCTTTCAATCTGGTTTAGTGTATGCTAATTCTAGACTGCTCAGAGACACCATCTATACCCTGTGATAGCCCTACTAGCTGATTTAGCTGGCTTTGCTCTCTTCTTCTGGCCCAGATACTTAAGTACACTTAGACACCTAACTGCCTCGACATCAGATAGGTTCCTAAATAATTTACAAAATCTTCCTGTTTGTTCCTGTTAGCTTGCAAAAATATGTTACTCAGAATCTGAAGTCAAAAAAAGCCACCCAAAAAATCTCCATCTGGCAAAACCCAGCAGTCTGTTGCAGTGATAGAAAATCAGCTAACTGCAGGAGTTTGTTACCTTTTCTTCTTCATCGCTGCAGGATTTTTTAAAACTCCGTAAGCAGAGTAATGAAGCACTTTCCTTCAGAGATCTTATATTTGGCAAGAAGATGCAATGAATTGGGAAAAAAGTCTCTATGAGAAAGGTGTGTATGCATGTCTTGTGCTACATGAGAGCTAAACACAACTGAGCATTTAGTAAAAGCAGAAAGTTTGTTTCTGGAGTTTTACATACTATAGATAGACAAGAAATTGTAAAAGCTCAAGCAGCACATTTTTACTGCTGCTAAAGACGATCTCTCTACAAAAGCAGGGACTGCAGCATCTCTCCAATGGCAAAAGGTTGAGAGTGCTGTGACTGTTCAGTCTGGAAAAGAAAAGGTTCAGTTGGATCTTATCAATGCATGTAGGTACCTGAAGGGGATGTGCATAGAAGAAGGGGCCAGGCTCTTTCCTGTGGTGCTCAGAGACAGGACCAGAGGCAAGAGGCACAATCTGAAACACAGAAAAAGCTCTGTCTGAACATTAGAAAACACTTTGTTACTGTGAGAGTGGCTGAGCATTGCGACAGGTTGCCCAGAGATGTGGAGTCACTGTCCTTGGAGATATTAAAAAGCTGTTTGGACATGGTTGTGGACAACCTTCTTTTGTTAACCGTGCTTGTGCAAGGAGTTGGACCAAATGACCTCCAGAGATCCCTTCCAACCTCAGCCTTTCTGGGATTCTGTGAAAAAAAATGTAGCCATTATTTGATTTTGAAGCATTTAGAATATCCCAAACACCTATTGGATAAGAAAGTGGGAAAACAGAGTCTGTTTCACATGCTTACAGGAATGTTGTAATGTACATTTCTTAATGAGACACACGGAAGTCTCTGACTTCCACAAGGACCTCTGAGTCCAGTGGCTACTCAGGCCAGTGGTACTTGTCCAGAAGGATACTACGTATGCTGACCTGCTCTCCTTAGTAGACAAAGTACAAAAAGAATCAAAAACCCTGGAATCACTTCATTTCTGCTTCTCAATGGAAACAATTCTTCTTGGCACACACATTATGTCAGTTTTGCGGCACAGCTCTTTTGCAGTGAGTGGTTGAATGGGTGTCACTCTCAGGGGCAGGAGCCAAACAAGCTATGGTTCTGCATCTGTGTTTATAGTTTTTGGAAGAGCCATATGTGGAATGTATGTGAAAATGATGTAATCTAGCATGGTAAATCTACTTCTCTGGAAAAAAAAAGATTAAAAACAAATTTAAAAAAACTTTCTGGATGTTGACATATGTCCTACCAATGACATTAAAAGAGACTAGGATCTTTTAATCAAAACTAATTGCCTTTGTCTTTATTCCATTACTGATGTGTCCATTATGTAATTATTGGAGGTCTGCACACACACAAATTCCAAATCCCATGACCCATGACACTTTAAAGTCACTTTTGCCAAGGCATAAAGAATCACATGTCAAGTAGAGGACTGTCAGCCTGTTATTAAGTAATCATAACTGTTTCTTGCTATAGTGGGGTATATCTGTATATTCTTCACAGGTTTTCATGTACCTACCATTCACTGCTCCCTGTGATGCAAATGTGCTTTGCATGTATGCACACACTTCAGCATAATGAAAGGGACTCTTGGATTTTTATGAGCATCTTGAGAGCCGGGCTGTGATGGACCTTGCAGTCTAACAGTGGCACTTGCTTCCATCATAGTCCTAGTGCTGGATCTTTGCTTGGAAGATACATGCAAGCCAGTGGTTTTTTTGTGTGTGTGCTTTTTAGTTTGTTTGTTTTTTAAAAAAATTATTTAAACTGAGTAGAATAAATTTAAGAAAGCCAATGTTAAGTTAATATTAAAGAAAATAAAAATTGGAAAAGTTACTTTTCATGAGGTAGTCTTCTTTTGGCCTTGTTTTACACTGAAAGTCTGTCCTAGTCCCATCTTTCTTGCTCATTGTGTTTGTTTTTTAAAGAATGACATATAAAGATAGGATACAACGTGATGTTCTGAAGACCTGAGGCTTTAGATTTCCTCTTTTTAGAAGTTAAAATGTGTGTCTGCTCTGAAATAGGATTAGTTATTACAAGTTCAGTGCAGAGGAGGATTTGCGTCAGTCAGTTCTCTGTGAGCTTGTGCATCAACACATGAAGTGCACCAAGCTCACCCAGAGCTGTGCAGTCTCAAAATGATCCCATGCCCTTTTCACAGCTCCCTTTTGCAGCTCTCCAGGAAAAGACAACGCAATTTAATGCTATCCTTCCCTTGCCTCAGAGCAATACAAGTAACTGTGCTGCCAACACTGCCTTGCTTGGTGGGATTAAAAAAGGTGTTCGAATGGCACAAGTGTGCCACAGTGCTGGCTGTGTGACCACAGAGGTTAGACCCACATTGTACCATGTACCTATCTCCTTAAGCTAATTGACAGGTCATAGCCCAGAGATTTGTGTTTAACAGTCCTGAATATTTATAGAGAAGAGGCAGAGGTGACTGATCTTGTTCAGGCACAGAATGATGATGTAATTTCAGTATCTGATCAGAAGAAGCAATGCTCCAGATATAGGAACAATCCAGAGGATGAAGCATAGAACAACTTTGTACCTGAAAGGTTTGAAAGCTTCTTAGGTTGGGTGCAATTGCCCTCTGGAATTGTCCCTGCTAGAAATACCAACATGCCTGATCTGGACTAAATGCTTAGCTTTTACACAGCTAGAGTCAGCCGAAGCTACTCTTTTCCAAATGCATTTTTTCATAACAGATGTTTCATAACACTGTAAGTAAAGTATAAGGGCAATCCTTTCACATCCATCCTCTTTCAGGCCATAGTAAGATAGATTTCATTAAATCAGCCAAGCCTTCACACATCACATTTGAGCATTGTAAAAGACTTTACCACAGGTTGATTTCTTCTCTCTCCTCTCCATGGCACCCAGCTCTGTATTATCTACATAAGCCACTGACGTTGATAACAGGGGTGCTTGGGCTAGAGGGAAGGAGGAGATACACCTCATGAAAACTTTAAAGGCTCCAAGGAGGTGGGGGTGCTGGTTGCACTGATAAGAAAAGCAAAACTTTCAATGGAGGTTCAAAGCCAGCTTAAACTGAATTGACTAAATAGGGTTATGTACAGTGTAAGGAATTACATTTCAGCTTGAGACCCTTTGTGAGACAGATGGAGAGAAATCATTGGATGGTGTGGGTTGGAAGAGACCTTAAGGTTCATCTAGTTCCAACTCCCCTACCATGGGCCAGGACACCTCCTACTAGACCAGGCTATTCAAAGTCCCATTCAGCCTGGCCTTGAACACTTCCAGGGATGAAGCATCCACAACGTCTCTGGGCAACCTGTTCCAGTGCCTCACCACCCTCACAGTAAAGAATTTCTTCCCAATATCTATATTTCTTCCAAAACATATATTCTTTCAGTTCGAAGGCATTCCCTCTTGTCCTATCGCTTTATGCTCCTGTTAGAAGACCCTCTCCAGCTTTCTTGTAGGTTTCCTTCAGGTACTGGAAGGTGCTGTGAGGTCTCCCTGCAGCCCTCTTTTCTCCAGGCTGAACAACCCTAAGTCCCTCAGCCTGTCTTCATAGGAGATGTGCTCCAGCCCTCTGGTCTTCTTTGTGACCCTCATTTGGACTTATTCCATCAGGTCCACATCCTTATTTTGCTTGAGAGTTTTAGGGCATAATTAACCTGTCAGTTTTGGATGGTTGCCTTCAAACGAGGTGAGAGGGGGACAGGTGTACAGCAATACTTTCCTTGTGTACTTTCCCAGCTAACACTGGTCTACTTCAAGTCTTCCTTGTGAGGTCTTTTGGTCTCAGAGAGGAGACACCCTGGGAGGTTGGTTTTTCAGGCCGGTTTATTTGAGCAGGATATACTACATTAATTGTCTGCTCTTCAGTTACAGCTGATTTATTATGTCATAAATGGCAGTAGAATCAGAGCCTTTCTGTTTTTAATCCACAAAAGGACAAATAGTCTTCCTAACAGGGTAGATAAGCATGGCTGCAGTGCTGATATGCAATCCTACTTTGAAATGTTGAAACAGCTTCAGTTTCTCATGAAGGAAGACTGTCAATCTTTGCACATACATTCTTGTGGCACATATCAAGCAGGAAGACAATATATCAAAACATCTTTTTTCCAATACACTTTGACTTCTTCTAGACCTTCTTCAAGTTTAGACCATTTTGTACTCAGAGTGAGTTTTTAATAGTAGGATTCCCAAAGTTCTTCCTGGAAATCTCTTGGAGAAATAAGGGTTTGAGCTCTATATAACATACACACACAAGTCTGACCCAGCTGGGATCACTGTATCAGCTGCGCATATACCACACAGATGGCTGACATGTGCTTAGCAAGTTCATCAGGTCTCCAGTGTATCAGGTGATCCATGGAAGGTGTGTGTGTGCTGTAGATCTCTGAGGGGGATCCTTCTAAGGAGCATTAAGCTCCTTGTGAACTGATGTGTCCACGAGCAGGGGAAATTCATCTGAGCCTTTCAGACAACAAGAGGTCAGCGGGGGTTGCTTGGCTGCTGTGGCATTACTGCAGATAAGGCAAAATTTCTTCTTCCTCTCAGTCAAAACATCTAGGTGGGCCCAACCTCTGCACAGGACACTCCAGCTTTGCTCAGCCTGCAAGGAGAAAGTCTGGGCTGCCTTGTCTTGTTATCTGCTAACTGCCCTGGCACAGGGTATGTATGAGACTGTGTGGTGCTGGCACATGCCTTGTGGCCTCCCAGATGTGTCCTGCCCTCTTTGAATGATGATGCTGGTGCTGTATGTTCAGCAATACCTGTGGTACCTGATGGGGTATGGGATGTACAAAAATCCTGATTAATAAATAAAGCCTGCTGTTCTCATTCAGTTTCCCATAATTGTAAACATCTGTAATGCTGGATATTTTGGTGTTTCAAGGCTTTGCTGAGAAAACATGGCTTTGAAAATCAAAACAGAGAACAGAGCTACACCATCAAGTTAGGTCATTTTATGGCTCTTGACAGCATGGTGCAAATTTTAAATTTTCATTTGAATTTAGTATATTTTTTGAAATTAGAAAGGATATAAGCGTACTGAAAGTATTACACAATGCATTTACCAAGAGCATTAGGACTTTAGGGAAGACAATCCTTTTCTCCTTGTTTAGAGAAACGTTGGGACACGATGTCTTCTGCTATGAAAAAGAGTTATCTAACCATAACTGACCTCAAGGTTAAATGCCAAGGCTGACAACTCATCCCATCTGCTGCTTCTCTTTTAAGGTAGAAGATACGCACTCTGTTAATGAAACTCAGGACATAGATGAATCTTCCTCTGTATCACAGCAGATAGACCTTCAGGGTGTTTTTTGGTGCTCTGCATTTCATATTCTGGTCTCTGCATTGAGTGGTGATAGCTGGGAGATCAATACATTCTATCACAAAATCTACGTTTCATCTGTCAACATTTTGTCATGTTCAGGAGTAGTCTGCCTTTTTTACCTAAAGAACTGGAAGAAAGGTTTGAGTGATTCATATGCCGTAAGCCACATCCCTGGGTACCACCCAGAGACCACAGTCCCCACTTCTGCACAGCCTCTGTTCCCTGTGGCTAACCCCAACCCATTGCATGGAAGGGCTGAGCCCAGTGGGGGTTTCAGGTCTGGGTCCACATAGCACAGCTTGCAAAAGTCAGCTGCTCTCTCGAGACTGCCACAGGAATGCCACCTCTGTACATCACTGCCCCCTCCTAGGCTAACAAAGTATTTAGCAGCTGAGGAAAATTAGAAGAAATAGCTTTCTTGTCCACAGACAGTTTTTGAAATTTCAACATTTTTTCCTTCCCTAACGCGTGACAAAAAAGATGTCGCTTGGACAGAAACTCAGGAGACTAATCAGGAAAATATGCATCAAGGCAAAACATTTCATCAAGTAAGATAGATATTTCATTAAAATTAAGTTAAAAAGATTACTTCAAATTTTTCTACTTTAAACTTTATTCTTTAGTGCAAAATTGTACATTGAGAGCAATTTATAAGTGAAAAACCAATGCCTCTTTATACATATTAATATGGAAGGCTCTAGTGGACTTTGAAAGGTTTGCTTGTTCAGCAGACAAATTCTTCTATTTAAAGAAGTTTAAAATACTTTTCTGATTAAAAAATTATCCAAAACCATTTAAAGGGAAATTGTCTGTTCAGTGCTATCTGTGTGCAAAGTAAGTATATGAAATCTTGCAAGTATTTGTGTGAACAACCTTGGTAGGACTTAAAGGGTTGCTAGGTGGATACATGAAACAAAAAGAGTCCAATGACCTGGTTTTGTGGTGCGCTGGAAGTCTGTGAGGCAAGTGTAAAAGAACCTCATGGCATATATTTGGAAGTGAGTTATTCTAAATCCACAATATCAGCAAAATATTTTAGATTGGAAAAAGAAGATGGAAACACCTCATGGAAGGAGGTCAAAATGCTTTTGCTGAACATAAAATTTCAGATCTTCAGTGCTGTTGTGTTTTTTTGCAATCTTTATTTTAAAAACACTCTAGTCTCAGTTGAAAGAAGTGCTGGGTACATCCCAGTGCCACAGCGACTATAATTAATCAGGCCTTGTCCAAAGGACAAAATACATCATCTCACTACCAGAATTAAAATCACAGGCTTGTACCTTTGGTTTGCTGCCCAAAGTTTTACACAGCACCATTTTATATCAATTTCAAAAAATGAACTTTGAAAAAAGACAAAATGTCCACAAAGTCTTAGACAACATAATGGAAAATATTACTGAGGGCTTTTGAAATACCTACACTTGATAGATGACAGTAACAGCAATGATACAGTGGAATTTGAGGGATGAACCTTCATTGACCAAAAAAGAGATGAGCTCTTACGTGATTCTCTCAAGCTTGTCTGCCATGCTAAACCTTGCAGAGCCCATGCCCTGCTCCCAGATGTGCCATCTGCCACTGTTCCTCCACCTGGAAGATCAAACTTGACTTTCTTTGTAAAGTAATTTGAGTGGTGCTTAGAAAATCATCCCAGCCTAAAAGAGCTATGACTTTGAGAGTTACATCTGCTAGCCTAGACTTCACTCAATGTTTTCTATTTAATTTTGTTTCTCGTTAATGCAGAGATAAAGATCAGACCAGAAATGGCAGGAGTATGACATTGGACAAGTAGATACCAGTGAGGTGCATGGAATGCCTTGAAAAATACCATATTTCAAAGTCCAGATAAATATATGTAGAACAGCTTGGTGTACAACTTCTGACTCAGTCCCTGAAATATGTGCTACCACATGTGCACAGGCTATGTGTTGCTCTTACAGAATTAAAACATACAGAGTGGTAATTATCAGAGTCAATTTAATTAAGTATGTGAAAATTAGCAGCTATCATTTTTGTCTCTTTGCTTTCTCCAATATGCAGCGCTTACTAATTTGCATATGCCGAAATTAGGGCCTAGTAGACGGAAGCAGCCAGCATTTTGTAGTTCTCTGTTTGTTTTAATAAGCCTGTCCTGAGAGGTGATGCATATACAGCCCCCCTGATGCCCTCTGACTGGGGAAGACATGGCAACACTGGCAGACATTGGCAGCAGCCTCTTGGTTGCCACAGGGCAACTAACTGCACAGGCCCTGGCAAACGACTTCTGCTGGCTACCAATGAGCCCTGAGGGAAAGACTGCCAGAATATTTTGGCAGAACCACCATTAAACATGCAAAGGCCCCAGGCAGAGGATAAGGCATGAGGCTCTGCTTCCTCCCTCAGAAGCAGAGGCCACCTTGCCAGCTGGCCCACCAGCCTGCGGCTGCACCTGCCTTGGGGAGCAGGGGTGGTGGCCCAGGGTGTGGTGACCTGCCTGGGCTCTCAGGTGGAGCCCTGCAGCCCCTGAGCACTGGGAAGAGCCTGCCCCATGACGTGAACTGTGATTTGGGTAATCAGCCGTAATTATAGTTAACGATAGCAGTGTCTGGGCACCCCTGCCAGAGTCAGGACCCTATTGTGCTTGGCATTGTGCAAACACTTAGCACGTAAATTAGACACTGCAGTCAAAGCACCTTAAAATGCTTGGCGATCTGACAGTAGCACCTTAGAGGAGTGTGGAGATAAAGCTACCTGGCCTGCTCCAGCAGTCTGAAGGGAACTCCAAGAGACGGAGGTGCATGGGCAGCTGTTCAGCTGTGAATGGTCCTGCAGAGCTGGTGAATTTTTTTCTGGTGAAGACTCGATATGTTGGGCAACATTTTGTCAGCGTGAAACTATTTGTGGGTTGAGGTTGACTCCCATGAGCAGTGTCAGGAGTAGAGGACTGGGGTCACAGAGCTGGTGGGGGAAGAGTTCCCTGGTTAGCCAACTAACAGGAAGAAATGTAATCTGTGGAAGTTGGTGGTGTGGGCTAGGGGAGCTGGTCTTCCAATCTCTCCTTCGCTTCACCTGTGACCTCTCAGTTAATCCAGGAGACGGGGCTGAGGGCCAGGCTTTTATTCTTGTTTACTTTGTCCTCTTTGAATAAATAATTAAGCATTAATTGGAACAGGTTTGAGTGTCCTGCATGTCACATCTTCCAGGAGAATGTTTTAACTAGCATGCCAGGAGTCATTCTTCACACTCTTCCTCCTTGACTATCTGGATGTTTTATAAGAAATGGGGTAGCTCCAAAAGAAGGAGACAGAGCAGCCTTTTCCACAAATACCTACAAAACACCTCCTGGGTTAATGTTCTCACATGCAAATCCCTGCCTTGAACCAGTGGAGACTTAGGACCTGCACTAACACATTCCACCTCTCAAGACACTGTTAGGCAGGAGGTTATAAATACATAGAGGTGTGTCTCTCCTGTAGGAGCTGCTCTGTTTATGTTAGAGTACTTACACAGTCATGTAGCAAGGGAGTGAAATGGCTTCAGAGCTACGACAATGAAGCCAGCCTGCTGGGAAATGGAAAATGGCCTTCAGTATTGCTCTAGTGAAGGCCAAGTTACAGTGCAAAGTAAAAAAAGTGACTGCAGTGCCCTGTCTCAAGATATCCTCATAGGCTGCTTGATTAATTACTGCTGAGAGACGGAGACATAGACATTAAAACCTGCCTCTCAGTTTTTGCCCTGGTGTTTTAAGGGAGAAGGATACCCAAACATCCATTTGTAAAATGTAAATGAACCTGAACATAAGGAAATTTATGTTTTTTGATGTGAGTGTGACTGAACATTGGCACAGGTTGCCCAAAGAGGTTGCTGAATTTCTATCCTTGGAGATGTTCAAAAGCTGCCTGAATGTGGTCTTGGGCAACTGGCTCTCGATGGCTCTGGTTGAGCAGGCATGGTGTGAACCAGATGATCTCCAGAGGTTCTTTCCAACCTCAACGATTCCAGGATTCTGTGATCTGCCTTCTCAGTTCTGTTGAATCTTTCAAAATTTCCCAAAGTGAAATGTCTCATTTTCAGTCAAATGCAACATTTCCTGTTGAATGAAATGACATTTTACAGGTTTTAATTCCAGTAAGACCAATTGGATTATTCTAATTCCATTTTTTATTCAAACTGCTATGTTTCTACCCCAAAATTCAGTTCAGAAGCTCAACTGATAGAGCTTGTTATTTGCACAGTTCTAGGGCTACAAGCTTAAATGGCACAAACACCTCTACTGCTCTAATGAAGTGGGATTTTCAAAAGGACTTTTTGAAGCTCTGACTACAGACCAGATGCCTATTCAGTGTGGTATGTTGACTGGTAGCCTTACCTTGATCATTAAAACAACAGCCCAGGAATGCATGACGCTTTTGAGAGCAAGCCATGTAGCAGGACCCTGCCCTCAGGAGTTTTCAATATTATGCAGTCATTACAGCAAAGAGGACAGTAAAGCATGGGCAGCGTGTGTGTGTGTGTGTGTGTGTGTGTGTGCATAAAAATGCCAAAGATTTTTGCAACAGGAGAAGATGAGAGAAAATGTTCCTGCCACAGGAACATCTTGGTTGCTTATGTTTTTCTTTTCTGTTACACAGTGCAACTTCTTCATTTCAGTGACTCACGTGAGCTTGTCTGGGAACAGTGCTAAGGGAAAAAAGGAAACAAGGAGCACAACATGGGACCAGGAAAGTATTCCTGTCACAGGGCAAGGACAGATGCAAGGTTATCTGTGAGTGGGGGTGCCAAACTGCTGAAAAGTAAGGTACAGAACAGGGGACAGAAAGCTTTGACAGGAAGAAGGCATGGTAGTTTTTTTAGAGATTATTTAATAGTTGTGGTAATTAAAAGAAAAATTGATATTCCATGTTTTTTCACCAAATGGTAGTTGAGTACTACTTTACAGCCAAATTCACAGCACACTGCACTCTACTACAAGAATTGACTTTAGTGGGTTTTGGATCAGGCCTTTGGAACACAGGCCTGAAGCAGAGTCTGTCAGCCCATTAAAAGTGAAAAAAAAAAAAAAGAAAAGGACCATGAATCAATCCTCCCCATATCTGCTCCAAATTCTGAATCAAAACCATCCCTCGGTTCATCTGATTGCCAGAGAAAAGGGAAAAAAGAAGAAAAAAAAGTCCTTCTGTGTCTGTGGAAAGATTTCTCATCTGCAATACCTCAAACTTTTTGGGAATTACCCGATGTGTACCTTGAAGAAGTGCATTTCTTTGCTAGGATTTACAGTAAGTGCAGCTTATGTCTGCCAGGCTCCAGCACTATGCCCACACTGTGCTCAGGGCTGGGACTGCAGCACGTGAGATATGCTGAAACCAGCTTTCATCTAGCACTGACAAGAGCCAGGAAGATACAGGGGCTTAAGCTCTTGCTCCTTCCATCCAAAATACATACGGAGCTCCTTCCATAGCCTGTGCAGCTGCAGATTCCCTGCCATACTCTGGAAGCTGGCTAGAACATGGCCACGCTGCCGTCACATCTCTGATTACTGAACAGTCTACAGTGCCTTGGCAGTGCTGTGGACAAAGCCTATTTACCTAAGACAGAATCTTGGCCTGCCACTGCGTATCCACCATTGCTGCTCCACATCTTGGTGGAGTCACTCCTGGGTTACATAAATATAATTGAAATCAGAATCAGACCTGCTGATCCTCATTATTTTGTTGTTTTTCATACCAAGATGGCTGTCTCCGATCATCTATACAGCACACAGGACCTGAAGTACCAGGTCTCCCCAGTTTTATTTGTTATGGATGGTATTTACTGCTGTGCAGAAGCCTGTCACAGGTCCCTGCATGTCTGACTGCTGCACATACATGATGCAGGTCCTGGCACAGTTTCATCCACAGTAAATCAAGACTCATTCAAGTTTTGTTGATTGTAACTGATCACAGACCCTTTGCAGTCTTGCTTAATGGCCCCATACCTGTTGTAACTGAAGCTTTATTACCACATAACAAAAAACACGGTCACAGTCCCAGTCAAGAAAACAACATACAGTTTACAAAGAATAATGTGAAACTACAATCTGGAAAAGCAGGGTGTGTCAGATGCAGGTCACTATCTTTCTGTCACTCACCTCTTTCTGTCTTACATTTCACATTTATACATTTCCTTAGGTCTTCCTTTGCCCCCCACATTCATCTTGTCTGAAGGCTGATGGAGGATGAATGAATAGCAGGTCCCAGAGCAAGTGTAGGTGGCTTTTTAGGGGCAAAGGACAGCAGTCAACCGTGACAGAAATGGCAGTGCTTCTTTCTCTGCTTGGCAACAAGCAGGGCTGGGACATTTAGAACGTTGTGATGATGAAAGTGTTTGGAATGGTGTTTTTCTAAGCCATTGTGTTCATCTCAACTGCAACAAATTATAGAGAAATTTAATGAACTAACTAAATAAACAGTGTCGGCAAGGTAGATGTTGGATGAGATGCTATGATGTTGGATAAATAATAGGAGACGAAAACTTAATTATAAGCCAGATTGTTTCCTTCCACTGAAAGCTCTTGAGTTCCCCCTGCAGAATTTTCATGGGTTTCTTCTGCTGTTTGAGTGGGATTTGTAGGACTTCTAACAACTTGTTGATACACTCAGGAACGTTCAGACACCTGCTTCTTGTAGGAAACTTTTCCCCTCCTTTAATTTCTCCAGTCCCTTCAGCTTTGCGACCATGTGATTTCAACAGAGGCATTTTGCTGAGACATTTACCTGTAAGTCCACTTCCTGAACTCCTTTTCTCTTCTGGGTTATCACGCTGTGGACTGTGGAAGAGTTAGAGCTGCTTGTTGACTTTTAGCTGTGTTTCTTATGGTACCATGAACAGACGGGATGGATGAAAGCCCTCTTCCACCCATAGACTTGCTCTACATTATTTATTCTTCCTTTTGCTACTGATCCCTCAACCTCAAGGGCTCCGAGCCAGCCTAGGGAAACCCTGGTAATGCTGTAAGATGGCTGCCTCATTGAGGTGGGTCAGTAGCATTAGATGTGAGTGGAAACACATGATGTATGTGGTCTTCTGTACTAGAAGACACATGATTTTATTGACAACAGACTTCATAGTAACAAAACAAATTCCTGTGCAGAAGGAGCTGACATGGCCATTTAATTTTGGCTGCACAATCCTTTGCTTTCACAATTTTGTTAAGCAGAGCACAGGGATTTGTCAAAGGATTCTAAAACAAGTGTCTGATTGCCTCCCCAAGTTTGTACAAAGAGTCATTTTGAGAGGTAGTTTCAAACTTGCTAGCTCAGCTCATTCCCCATAAAATTTACCCACCCGATCATCTACACCCACACCTACATGGTGTTCCATTCCCATTACGACGAATCAAAACAAATCAAAAGAAAATTACACATAATAAGTGGGAAGACTCACTTTCTCCTCTTCAGCTTAAACTGCTTGCAACCATCTTGCACAAAGAGGTAATACTTCTGATATGCATTCTAAGGTTGAGAAAAAGGGGAAAAATTATGACTTTACACAGCAAATGTTTTATGCACAGAGCTTCCAAACTCCTGTACCTATGGGACCATTCATTCATTGTCTCAGAGGTGGAACGAAGCAAAGTCCTGTTCAAGCAACACTCCGAAATGAACATGTTGAATGGATGTTTCTTTCCAGAGCAATTGCATAATAGTTCATAGAGATCTGAAGACTTAAAACAGGTGGTTGCAAAATTAAAACTTATTTTAAAATTATGGCTGAAATGCAACTACCAGAAAAGTGTTTTTCTCCACCTCTATGCTTTGCAGACATTCTTCACTCTTGAGTGATTTCTGCCAGATTTTATCTTTTCCTCCCATCACCTTCATTTTGGCCACATAACTGCAAATGATAGGTATGAAAGATCTCCTGACTTCTACAGCATTGGAATAACTTCACCCAATCTAGGCCTAACTTTAAAATCCAGGTCCCAAACTCATCACAGTTATACAATAAACTGACTGAAATGAAATTTAAGCTATGCCTAAAATATAAAATATCTAAGTAATTGTAACTGAAGGCAGAGTGGGAAAATAAATATTGAATACTTTGTAGAACTCGAAGATGGGGTACATTTCTAGGCATTTTCTTTGCATAGACAGGTGAAAGATTATGAGAGAATATATGTGATGTGAAGGGGGAAACCTGAGGATATTTAGTGATGCTCTTATATGTCAAGGTAGTATCTGAACTGACACAGAAGAAAAATAGTTTCATAGAAGAAGATTAAGTCAAGGGTAATATTCAGCAAAGCAATGGTGTATTTTGAAAACAAGGACAAAAAATTTGAACTTGCCATAAAATCTGCACAGAATCTTCCCATGGAGTCTTTGCTGGTGGCAATAACTCTCCAACTTGAAATAGCATGAGTTTGACTTTCAGAGAAGTAAGTTTTTGCAGCATTGAGGCCAAAACCACCAAACTTTGTAAATATAAATTGACTGTGATTACTCTGTGGATCAAAGAGATGCAGAAAGCATAACAGCATTTTTCTGACTGCATCAATTTTTGATAATTAAAATTTTAGAGCTGCACATTGAGAAGAAAAGAAAGCTATTTAATTATTTTTTTAAAAAACAAGTTACAGCCTGAAAATGAATTGCCTCATCACACTGGATAGTTAATAAGAAAAGCACATCCTAGCAAACGATTTGCTGTTTGACTGTTTTGTCCATGGTTGTACTGAGTTTAGTATCCCAAAGCACTGAACAGTTTCCATCTCTGATATTCTACATATGTCTACTTTAAAGAGACAGCCTACTGTGAAAATTTGCTCTTTTAGTGGCTTTATGGGTGACTGTTGTGATAAAACCTTGGCCAGCTTCTCTCCCTTGCACATCCGTGATAGTTGACTCATCCTTTCCTGGTCCTGCCAGCCTTATGGCCCATTCAGTGCTTGATTGTTTCTGCCCATGGATGCAGCAGAGAGGGAGATAGGAATGCTTAGATCTTTTGCACATATGACCCAAATGCTTCCCTTCTCCCTCCGCTGTTCCTGAGTGCTGTAGATTTGTTTAATGTCCTTCAGATGTCAAGGCCCTTTGGGCAATTGGCAGCAAGTCAGAGATGGTGAACCTGTGAAGAAACAGAGCTAAATCCCTTCCTCTTTCACAGTTTGCAAACACCTCTCTCTTTCTTTCTCTCTCTGATCTTGAGTCCTGAGGTTTTCTTTGCTGTGGTTTGAACTACAGTTTAAAATGTTTCAATTGTCATCTTGTATTGTGATGCATCACATGGTGCCCCAGCCACAAAAAGGCCTAGTAATTTGGTTTCATCCTGTCACTGATTTTGATGTGTCTGGTGCAGCTGGATGTGGTCATGTCACGGGTTCCAACATTATCTTTAACAGGAAAACAAATGTCAAGAGAGAAATACTATTGTCTCACAATTAGTTTTAAACAAATCAGACTTTGGAGAACAGTAAGATTCCCAGGTCTGTATGCCTGTACAAGGAAGTTTAAGATAAAGTTTACATTTAACATGTACAGTCATTCCTAGGGGAAAAGAGATGCAACCCTGAATCTTCACATGAAAGAACAGAGGATCTGATAATGCAGTTCTCAGGTAAAACCTCTCTGTAAAATTGCTTTGTATACGGCAAGGTAGACTTTATCTTCCACCACTCATTTTCCAGAGCAGACAGTTACTATTTACTGTGATTGCTAACAGACACTTTACACTCTCAACCTGATTTGACTGGAGTTGAAAAGGCCCTGCCCTAATTTGGGATGTTTTTAATCTTGAATAAATAAGAAAGAAATGGAAACAGCAAAGCAGACCTACTGCCAGGTGAGATATGTTAGGGCTGGGGGAGATTTTTAGCTCCAGCAATGGAAGGGGTTAACAGGTTTACTTGCCTTGGTTAGCAGAAACAAAATGGAAACTCTTGTTGTGAATCCTCCCTTTAGACTCTTCCTGGCACTTTCATTACTTCTGCAGCCCTCTCGCTCCCACAGAGAGAGGACCATTTCCAGGTGTACTGCTAGAGGAACAATGGTGAATTCTCTTGTTCATAAGAGAAAAAAGTTATTTTCTAACAAAGACAAGAAAGAAAGGACACTGTAGCTCTTACTTTTTTTTTTTAAAAAGAGAAATGAACAATGAGAAATATATAGACAACAACTAGCCTAAATATATCAAAACTCTCCAGTCCTTTAACAGACAGAACTGGTTTCCAGTTCTCTAATATTATGCCTTGATATGTATGATACAGGATCATGCAGAGGATCTGGCTTCATCCTTTGGAAGCAGATGTTGCTTGTCTTCATGCTTCTAGTTGTCCAAAGGCTCATTTGGGAAGAAGCAGCAAAGTGGCACACATCCCATGAGTGGTTTTACTTTAATGTTTACATATTATTTACATAAAATGGGATAGAACTGTCATTTAGATTTTGTTTAATCTCAGAGAAAAGTAATTTCTGTGGATTTGCTGTTCTGGCAAATGAGAAAACCATATGAGGAAATTCATATGCCAAGGAGGTTTCATTAGAATCCGATCAGTGGATACGTCCTGTTTTCAAAAGACTCCTTGCCCCCTCTTCTCCAACCAGGGGATCTCAGCTTCTCAAAACACTGTGTCACTAATAATATGAGCTTTTCTAAGGGCTTGCATGTTTCTTGGCTAGAAGTAGCCAGTGTCAACATTTTCCATGAGCAGATAAATGAGCAAATAGTGCCTTGGATTCCTGTTTTAGTTAGTGCATTGCGAAAAACCTTTTTTTTTTTCCTTAATCTGGAAGGATCTTAATCAATGTATTGGAGCCAAAACAAACTTGCTTGGGAAAATTAGATTTGGATTGCGACTCAAAAGTAGGCATTTGGGCCTCTCCCTACTGCTATCCTATTTTCAAAGAGAAGCATGAAAATTCCACATTTTTAAATAAGAGCTGAATGAAAGAAATCATAAAGTCATTTCCTATATATTTATTTGAATGCTTGCATGGATTTAATTCAGCAATGTTGATCTTCTATTGTATTGAATCAGTGGGAAGCACTTAACATTCTGGGGCTGGAATTTACACACACATGTAGAGTACCCATTTAGTAGAATTTGTTAAATCAGTGCAAGGACCTTTTGTCCCTTTGGAAGCCACACCATTTCACTTTGTAGAGGTGAAGCTTTTGATTATTTGCAGTTTTGTTTCTATTATCTTATTGTAGGTTGATATGACCTCTTAGTCTCTGGTAAAAATGCCCATGTAAGTTTTGTAGAGATAGATATCAGTTTCTAAAAGATTTTTTTAGTCAGTGTGACACGTACACTGAGACAATTGACTGTAGGGATGGATATCTGCCAAAAGTTACTAGTAAGGATAATCTTAAAATCAAATTGCTGTGTGTACACAACAAAGATTGTGCTGGAAGTATTTGTCTTCTTCTCCTATCAGACAAAAGAAATAATTCAAAGTGATTTATTTGACCATTCACAATAATACCAACCCTGACTCAAACATATCAAATATTCAGGTATTCAGGCTGGGCTTTTTTTTTTTCCATTCTATATTGTAAAACATATGCAATGAGGGAGCATTGAATGAGCACTTCTGAATCATTACCATCAGTGCTTGGTTTTAGTAATTCTGAGAGCAGAGGAGAAAAAAAATCCATCAAGTTGCAATGTCATGATGAAAAATTTGAATCTGCTTACTAAATAATCTTATTACCTCCTAAAATTAGAAAGAAAAGTAAACTCAAAGCCATTGCCCTCCTGCTTTTATAATCATGTTAGATGGCTTGGAACTGATTTGTTGAGAAGCAGCGGTAAAAAGAATGGAAGAATGTGATTCTTCCCTGTCAGGGAGGCACAGCAAAAAAGTGAGATTGGGTCACTAGAAGATATCATATTTCTCAGCCTCACCTTATTTTGAGACAAAGGTGGCAAGAGGAGAAAACTAAGTTTTTTTCAGACTATTTTTAGTATTCATATTGCTAATTCATCTGCATTAAAAAATAGTCAAATGGTTATAACACAGTTTTATTGGCAGTAAAACTTCTGTCTGAAGCCAATTTTCCCTGTTATTTTACAGACTACAAATACTTCCACATTCTTATTACTAAAGATGTAAAAGCATTGATAGGAACATTTGAAAGCTATTAGGGACATTTACAGAATTAATGTGGCTGCGCTTTGAACCCTATTAAAATATACTAGATCCTATCAACCAAATTGGAGTGAAGGGCAGAAGAAAATGACAAAACAAGAAGGGTTGTCATCGAGAAAGTGACAGAGCTGGCAAGAACAGGAAAACCGGGATGACTGAAAAGGCAGGGAGACCTCTTTTGGCTCTCTTTTTTGGCATTTTGCAGCTTCACTCAGACTGGCACTTTGGAGCTGATTACGACTATGAAATCCTTTCTCAGCCCCAAGGTAGCAGTTCTCAGCTTTTCTTCACGTCAATGCATTGCTCACAAATGCTGCAGGATATTCTAATGTCCTGCAGATGTAAAAGCCTCCTTTAGAAACAGGTGACTAATACTGGGAAAATGAATGAGTTTTTGAGGGCACAGTTGGGGTTTTGTGTAGTTTGGGTTCTGCTGAGCAAAACAAAGGCTAAAAATAATGTAATTTAGGAACTGGAACAAAGACCTGTCAGTCTTCCTTCAACTTGGATATCAAACAATAGAGCCTCCTCCCTGAATTAATCTTTCCACTGGCACCCTGGTCCAAGCATGTAATACAGTGCAGTCCAAGGCTGCCTGGCCACTGTATATGTAGAACAGAAGGGTTCCAGTCCTGTAGGTGTGAATGCCACATGTCCCATCAAGCTTGAATTAACATAGTTCAGGTTTATTGTGTCATAGGTGTTGCCAGTGTGTCTGATGCATCTGCAGGTGGACGTGTCACAGCACAAGTTCACTCAGTATGACGAGGCAATGCAATAAGCTATAGTATTACAAGGGTTATGCAATGTTCTCAGAACCAAAGAGTATAAATCTAGTATTGAAAAACACCACAGGATGTCTTGTTTGATTGTTCCTAGCCTTTTTAATTTACTCTCTCTATTGGGATTTTTCCACTTACAGATGAAAACACTTGTTAGAGCAATGTAGTTCTGAAACAATCAGAACGAAAAGTGTTGGGTTTTTTCCCTTAATGAAATCCCTGGGTCCGCTTCCAGCAAAGGAATACCTGTTTGTCAGAAGCAATTCACACACCCCTCTTTTAAATCCATGGCCTGTTTTTACTTGTGCTGTTCAGGGTTCTTCAGTCTTTATTTAACAAGGTTACGTAAGGAGAGGTGGGGGAGGAGGCAGTGTATTGTATTGGCAAGGGAACAACAGGCTATTTACGTGTCATATGTTTAGCAATAGGGCAGTTTGGGTAACCTGACTTCACTTGTCTTACATTAATGAACACATCTGATTTAGGGTTCCAGCTGAGGGGTTGTAAGGGTTTGTCATTCTTCAAGTGGTTCCAGTGGCTGCTTCTTTCAGACATCCAAACCATCTCTCATGAAATTTTGTTGGTGACTATGACCATTTGCTTATTTTTTTTTCAAAGGTGTAGCCACAAACCCTCATTGTCAACAACATGCTGCAAAAATAGCAAAGGCATCCTTCCCTAAGGGAAACAGAATGCAAGGAGTGGGACAAAACCAAGCAGAGGCAAATAATGAATGATTAGCAAGCAAATTTCTTAATAATGATTTCTATTGTGCTGTAGATTATACTCTGAAGGGCAGGGTCAGAACTTTCTGTTTTACAAGCACAAAATGCAACTGAGCAATACATTAAAGTTTCTGTATGGCAGAGAATAATTGGCAGGAACATGATAGGAATGGGCAGCTACCAAAAGTCTCATTCTAATTTCTAGGATTCTATTAGATATCAATTTTTTCAGATTAAAAATCCAGCAGACAATAAAAAAATCAGTCAGCTGTGGATTCAAATGGGAAGTGCACTAGGGAGTGAACCAAGAGCTCGCCAGAGTTAGCAAGTCCACACTCGCTGTGGGGGGGGACAATTTTACTCAGCCTGAAGAGTGCCTTTTTGTGGTTTAGCTCAGCCATGTGTCCCTAGGGGTACTATTATAAAATAGCAATGGTGGAATGCTACATGTGGAATAGTTATTGCAGAATAATTGTTTAAGGCTGTTTTTCTTTGTAGCTAGCCTTACTACTATATTTTGACAATAAGATGCACCTAAACTGATCTCTTTTACTTGAAGCCTAAGGAGTTTTTAGATTTGCATATGCAGAGTGAGGATCTAATGAGAAGTTACTGTTGTAAATGCTTACCAAAGCATACTGCTATGTCAGAAAAAAGAAGAGCAGGAGCTATGCATCAATGCAGATGAATTTATTTTACATAGCATACACCAGCATTACTTACTTCCAACCCTAAGTTTGGACTCTGAACTGAGGTACCAGAGGCTGTGGGGCATACACCCACCCTGACTCTCTCTACAGCACAGCTACTCAATAAACTTTTTTCTGAGCTTGTCTGGCTAATTTTACAGTTGTTTAATAACATACAACAAAGCCTTGCTCAGCAGGAATCTGTTTGCTGGCCCCATGTCTCCAGCTCTCTGAGAGATGAGGATTTCTCCTGAGAGCTCCTGCATCAATACAGTATGTGCCATTTTTGAGGGGTCTTGGGGAGGCCCGGACAAGTTTCAAAGCCTGCTCCTGGGAGCTGGATGACCCTCTGGCATCACCCCGCCATTAAAGCAACTCACGTTGCTAGAGGGAGTATATGGGGAAGGTGTAAAGTTGGGCAAGGCTTAAGCAGAGCTCTGTATCTGCTGGGTACCTCCATGAGGTGTCTCAGGTAGGGTGGGGTAGGTTCTGGGGCTCACATACCAGAGGCATTAGAATATGCACTGCACTGAGGGAGCTCTTTGATATTAATGAAAGAATACCTTTTTTTTTTTTGTAATGTATGTTAAAGAAAGCGTTCTGACATACCTTGTTTTAGTAAGTATTCAATGATGATAGATAAGTGTCTTATCTGAAGTGGAAGGGGTGCTTTATGGGAGTAACTTGATACTGTTTTGGTCAAAATTAACCTTTTTTTCCTCCCACAAATTGGAGAAATGCTTCCATTTAAATATTGCATCTCCTAACCAGCCCCATAGGAAAGCAGAGATCTTTATTTATGGGAGAATTTATGTAATCTCTGGTTCTGTCAACCATTAAAAAATAAATAAAATGTTTGTGAAAGCTAGGGAACTAAAAGCTTCCATGTATTTTTGCAATATTTTCAAAAATTCAGGTTTTCATCAGCTTTCAAGTGGACAACACTATAAAATACCAAGGGGTCATTTTTACAACATTGCATGCAATAAATTCCTTATTCTTTTCATGATTCCTTTCCACTTACACTAGAATTTTTTTGTGTGTATAGCCAGCAAGAGGAAGGGAGATATTTTTTTAATGCATCTTCTCCAGGAAATTGGGGAGACTTAGAGACTGAAACTGGAAAACATCAATGGGTGGGACCAGGAAAGTCAACTGAATGCTATATTATGCCACGACGCTTTCATCCTGCCCTTCTGTCAAACAGGGCAGGATGAGAGGCAATGAGTTGGCATAATGTCTGAGGTCAAAAGTTGAAAGCTGCCCATTCCTAGAATTTTTGATGCTTAAACTTATTGACTTATGTTGCAAGTGTTGTAGGAAAATGACTATAGGCTGTGAAGCTGTTTATTTCCCTTTTTTCTGGAAGTGAAACACTTTCATTTCAGCATTTTGGCTGAAACATATGACGGAGAGAATTTTTTGGCCTAAGCTGACACCTTCCACCCTCACAGTAAGAGAAATCCCAGAAGACTGTTGTCTGGGGAGGCTTTGAGGGGAGCAGGGTGGAGGGAAAGAAGCTGTTAGCAGCACAAACAGCAAAGCCTGTCTTGGCAGCTGCTTTGGCTGTTGGGTCCAACAACTATGAGGTCTTCTTGCCAGTTTTCTATTGCATGACAGACAGGGCAACTGCCAGAGCCAGAGTGGCCCTGAGGTTTGTTCTCTATATCAAAATGTTGTTATCATTGGTGCTAGTGGGATTTACTCCCTGGTATAGTGAATGAGATTTAGCTACCACAACTGTCTCCTGGGTGGAATGGCTGTGCTATGGACAGAGTTTGGTTGGGCCTGAGAGTAGTTTCTGAATTCAAAACATATGTTCTTTCTCTGACTGGAGTGTATATTTAATCACTATAGGAAAGGTTTGTCCTAAATGCCAAGATCAAATATGTTTCAGTGAGGCAGTGGTGAAAACATCCCATTACATCTGTCCCACTTTAAACATACTTGAGGGCAGGCCAGATATTATTTTAATTTGCAAAGTTGTTTGCTCTGTTTACTAAAGAGCAAATCTGTCCTTTAATGACTGGAAGCTGAACACTAATGTAAGCAGAACCTGAATGTCAGATGATGTTGAAAGCTGATTATATAGCTTGTACTTTTAGTTTCATAATTAAAATTTTATAGGCTGAAAATACCTATTCACCCTATCTACTGTAAATGCAATAAGTGAATGTAGGTGGACTGGATCTTTATTAACCACTGAATGATGAGTTGCGTTCACACTTGTACCTGAGCCAAACCTTAGCTCCTTTACACTGAGGACTGACAGAAGGTGTGTTTGCTCTCTGTTATTATAGCTGGAGGTAAACATAGGTGAAGGAGTAGTTTTTAAGAATAAAATGCAGAGGAAGGTGTCAAACAATTCAATATAAAAATCAGAACAGATAGATTCTGGATGAAATACATCAGGGGAGTGAGATTTTGAACCAAGTTTCCAAATGGATGTGTAGGTGCAAAACTGCATCTCATTTTAAACGTGGATCTTAATACTCTCACAGATATGATACCATCTTGGCTTCTGATGACAGTGGAGTACTGTACACAGAGTCGCAGGCAGCTCTGGTGACGTGGCTCCTCTGTTCTTTGGTTTCTGTGTATCATCTCTTACATGCAAAGGCACTAGCATCTCACTGGATATATTTGGTTAGTACAGGTAGCTCTTTAATCTTGTTCTCTGAGAAATTGTCATGGTTTAGGAATGCTATTCCCCAATTTAATGTTCCAACTGAAACACCCCAGCCCAGGCTGTTGCTCACTCATTCCTCTCCTCTCCCTCTGTGTCAGGATGGAGAGGAGAATTGGAGGCACAAAAAGGTAAAGATGACAGGTTGAGATAGGGACGATTTACTAGAAACTGTGATGAAGTAAGAAAATTGAGCAGTAACAACAACAATACTAATGACAGAGTGTACAAGATGAACGATGCACCTTTTCCATCCCCATGGCACATGGCATGAGTGCAATAACCCCAAGGTTCTGGCTGTGCCCCTCCTGATTGCTGCAAAAATTAACCCTGTCCTGGCTGAACCCAGGACAGAAATGTATACTGAGTTTTAGGGACATGACACAGAAGGACAAATTAGAAAGGGATCTATTTGGGAAATGTCAATAAATTTTTTCTAAAATGAAGTTCTGTTTTCTTAAGCTTGATGGAGCCAGGGGTATTTTTTAAGTCTCTTGGGCATACAGTGTGTCAGTGAATGAAGTGTGCTACAGAAAGAGCCAGAGCCAGCTGTTCAGCATGCAAGTGATTTTAATCTGACAAGTGGTATTGCTTGTCTGCATGTATATGAGTTTCATCTATAAAATAACAGGTCAGTGAAAAAAAGAATTCAGTAATGTAAATTCATAATTTCCCAATTATTTATGTGATATAAACTCCACCCCCACAGCGATTCCACCTCTTCCTTTCTCCTTTTTTTGACCTGTATAACAGTGCTAGGTTCGTTTCACTTGTGCTTGGCACAGAGCACACTGCAAAACGCCTTTGCCAGAGCTGCCGTGGGCCTGAGGCCAGCCAGAGCCCGTGAGTGACATCCCAGCTCTGCTCCAGCTGCCGCCAACCATGCACAACATTCAGGCCAGTCTGCCAGCCCAGTGTTGGCAGCTGCAGACTGCAGGGATGGTTCAGCCATGCTCTTTCCACACACATGCCCCTCTACTACACCACAGCTTGGAAGCAGACGTTTGCAGCAAAATTCAAACACAGCAGGAGCCACAAGCCGGGCCAGCAAGCGCAGCAACTTGTCTTCCCCAGCATTTCCTCCCTTTCCTTCAATAAATAGCAATAATAAAAAAACCAGCCTATCTGGTCTATACAATATGGATTTCAGTGGTTTCCAATTTCAGGGGTACACCACTCTCTTTAGCAAACCACAGGTTGTGATTTCTAGCACTGGTATATATGTTTGTGAGTGAAACTCTTCTAAGCAACGTCTCCTGAAATATCCATGTACCAGGGACAGAATGGATAAAATAGATTCAAACAGGTAAACCAGATGAGTTTTGTTTACTTTCCTCTGAGACACAAAGGGAATCTTAAGGGACTATGCCTGGTATGGGGAAAAAGGGCTATGTCCTAATCCCAGTAAGTAATTCTAAGTGTAGTCTGTGTATTATGGGGATGGACAGCTGAGGTCATAGTAGAAAAAGCATCAATGACTTATCTGACAGAGCAGGAGGATTCTTTCTTCTCCCTCTCCTTGGATGTTTTTCTTCCTGTGACCTTGCCCTCAGACCATTCAGATTTATTTGAGCACAGTATTCTAGCAGTTGCCCCACCTCTAAAACAACACTCAGACTGGCTGCCAGTGCCTCTTTGCATGCTCCATACTGCAATTCCCAGTTAATGAGTGGGTACATGACCTTCTTTCTTTTCCGCGCTAGAGCTGTTTCACAATCCCTGAGCAACACAGCTCCCTGCCAGGTGGCCTGTCATTTTTGGAGAAAGTGTTCCCAGGAACAGCGAGGCGGAACAGGTACAGTGTTCTTCACCTCGCCTTGTGGTCTATTCCAAGCAGGAAAGCTGGCACCAGCAAGTATTTCCAGAGAATTGTACCATGCTGGTTCCTGTCCTCCAGCAAAGTGCTAGCTCATCTGTGCTGCAAGTGTCTCAGATTTGCCTGCTGCTTGAGTAATCCACTGCCACCTCTGCACCTCTGGATGGAAATCTTGTCTGCCGTCTCTTGTATAATGCTGTGTAGGAGATTTCCCAGATACATGGGGCGTGTCATGGGCTGAGGCCAGTTTGAGCACACTTGTCACTGAGAACCCACCTAAGGAGACGCAACTGGGAGATGAGGACTGCAACTTCAGTCATCTTCCCCTTGCAAAGGCAGGACATGAACTGAAAGTGATAATGAATTACAGCAATCAAAAAATTTAAGATTTCTGCCTCTTCCCTCCCGCTGTTGCCAGCATTGTACATCATTGTTTATTTTTAAGTAGTAGGCTAATCAAGCCCCCTTTACATTCAGCAGGCACTTCACCCTGTAGGAGCTGCTCAGGCTCAGTGTAAGTGAAACTATGTGATTGCTAATAAGCAGCTCCACCAGTGCTTGCCTGAAGGTACCAGAGTAGTCAGTGTTACTAATAAAGTTAATTACTCCCACTACAAGAGAAATTAGTCAGGGGGAAAAATCAACGTGTATGAACAAGATGATTAGCTGCTGGTTTCACTTTTGCAAATACCTTTAATCTACTGTAGTACTTTTATGCTGGTTAACCAGAATCACAAGGTATCAACATCCTCCCTCCTTATGAGAGAGCAGAGAAAAATTACAAAACAGTCACTTCCGCTTTGGGCTCCGTCTGACAAACTGTGAATGTACCCAAAGCCCTCTGCACTTTTTTCTCTTTTAATAATTAGCACCATTTCTCTCCTGGCCATTGAACTGTGGTCTGGAGGTAAAGTATCTCATAATTAAAAGCATCTCTAGTGTGGAGTTTTTCCAAGAAAAAATCTTCTCATTCACCACCAGGACATCCCATTTCACTTAGTGGTGTCTCTAATCTCTATGCAAGTGAAATAGCAAGACTCCCCACCTCTCCATCAGGCATGAGTTTTCACTGAGTTCTGTGACTGTAACTGATTAATCTTATTAGAACAGCGCAACAGCTGGATTCAGATTTACTCAGCTCTATTTTCTGATCAGGAAGTGAACAAGAAAACACACAGAAGGAACCATCAAGAAGTGTTTGATTTCTAGGTGCTCTTTTAATGAAGATCTCAAGGCTTTTAGAATTTGCTTAGATTTTATTTTTTAAATATTTTTTAAATACAGAAAATAGAGAGAACATGCTCTGCAAACAATAACATCCTCCTTCCCTGGGGGTTATATAACTGAAAAACATCAAAGACTGCTCTGAGACATTGTGTTCCACACAGGATCTGCATATGTTATAAGAAGTACCAATTATTTCCAGTTCTTGTGGTATTTTTTGTACTATGGATACTGTCCAACCCAATTGAAAGAGGGCATCATGCAAGCATTGGATGACGAAGCTTCTATTCATGCTTATCGTTAAGGATAGGAGAAGGGAGGGAAAATGATTAGTGGCTTCCCATTTCATTCAGTCATTGATTTACCTTTCCAGATGGTTGTTTTTCATTTGGTTTATGGCATTTCTGTGTGACATTTCCCGCAGCTACCTTATTCACCTCACCATCAGAAAGGAAAATTGACATGGAGTGGCCAGGTAACCAGGAACAGAAATCTGACATGAAGGTCCTCAAACCTGCCTGCTCAGAGAAACCACTTGCCTGTAGGCAGTTCAGAAAGAGCTCAGGAGCCTTCAGATGTCAGAAAGAGAATATGTTCCACATGTGGACAATTTGCAGAAAAAGAGAGACCACTTAATGGATTTTTTAATTATCTCTTGAGGCTGAATTGTGAACTGGTGGTAAGATGAACCACTACACAACCTATGATTAAATTTCTGAAGTGTTCAAGAATTATTATTGCTGAGGTACTAACTACTATTTCCATGGAATATTTAAAGTAGTCTACTTTTTAGATGTAAATCTATTAGTCAAATGAAAGTGAGGATACTTTTTTAGAGGAACTTCAGTCCTTAGAAAAAGTAGACTGAATTTGCATTTACAGTGAGACAGATTTCCCCTTTTTTCAGACTAATATGAAGTATGTGCTTTGAAGTGGATGTACCTATCTGCCTCTTCTTTGCATGGCCAGTGCTATCAAAGTATCCTGGTAAGAATGAGAATCTGCTCCAATTTATCTTATTTATTTCTGTGTGCCTTCATGTTGATTATTTTTGCCTCATTTAGTTTTTATTATTTTCTTCTCCTTTCTCGTTCACACATTTTTCTGTCTTTCCTAGAATCCCATTTTCTCACAGTCAGTACATTTCTCCTTTTTATTGAGTATTCAAATAGATAGCAATGAAGTAACAGACTTTCACCATCCATAACTACCAGCCCTTCCCATAGAATCACAGATTAATTGACTAATGCAGTGTGGAAGGCATCTCTGAAGGGCACCTGATCTGCTCCACCCCTGTTTGGGAGAGAGCCAACTTTGACATTAGGTCAGGTTGTTGAGGGTCCTGTCCTGCTGAACATGTCAAAGGAGATACAACCACTCCAGACAGTCTGTTCCAGACTTCGAATCCTGCATTGCAAAAAAGTTTTTGATCAGACAAAACACTTGAGTGCACTAAAGAGCTTGTGGCTAGAACAATGGGAGTGTCATTTATGATGTATACCAAATCCTATTGTAAGAGACAGAAAAACAGTTTCATTTATGCACTGTGAGCTTGGTGGGGTTGAATTCTTACCTAAAGGAAGTGCTTTGATGGTTGGGTTAGGCTAGTTTTGCAAGAATTACTCCAGCCGTTCTATCTTTGGAGCTCCATTTTTTTTTCCTCCCATCCCAGCAAACCATGAAAGAGGATCAAGATGAGCTCAGACACCAGGAAGTTTTTCAGGATTTTTGTCATTCCTTAATCACTCATAGAACTGATAGAGCCAGAGCCCAGGATTGCAGAAGGATTCTTGAGCAGTAGAAACCTTGATGTTAAACAGGAATCAGCTGCGACACACCTTGATGATAGGGTGGAGATAATTTGTTTTGTTATTAATATTTGACATTCAGGTTCATCATGCAGTGAAGGCAACCACACAGCCTGGAAAAGAGGCTGCAGGCGGCACAGAATCTTACTCACGCATTGCACAAGGGTCACATTTGCATCCAGATCCTCGTCTGGTGATTAAAAGGTGCATTACACAACCCATTAACAGAGTGAGTGTGCTGTTGGATGACACCGAACCTATCTTTTCCCGAGTTCCTTCATGATGTCTCCTCCCCAGCTCTGCACGAATGGACCAGGGATGTTGCGGTGCCTCCCACCGCAAGGAGGTGGTTTGTCAGTGCACAAACCCAGCCCCAGCCCTGCTTGAGCTTCACACTGCCCTGCTGTAGTCAGGACTCTTGTGGCACTGAGGCGGTTGAAGGAGATCCCGATGGTTCAGCGTGGCCTAGGGAAGGGCAGCTCCACCCTGTGCAGGAGCAGGGTGTCATTAGGAGTGCCCGCGCCCGCTTGTCAACAGCCCCTGGCCGCTGAACGCAGCCTGAGTCACCAGCACCTGAATGAAAGTAGTTTTGTTGTTGTTTTGTCCTTTCCAGCTTCTGAGGAGCGCACCTTGCCACGAGGGCAAGTGGCTGTGTCAGGCTAGACTGGCTCCTGCGCTGGAACTTGGCCCCATGAGCAAGAGCTTCCCTTCAGGCCAGGAGCTCACTATCCGTTCAGTTAATGATGATGCACTGTGCACTGTGTTCTGAACCACTGGACAATGGAAATCAGAAACCCTTCTGCCTTCCTCACAGTGTGACTCCCTTTGGCTTCACTGTGAGTCCTTGGGTGGTTTTTCCAGCAGATTCAGAGTGTCAGAGTCATACTGCCAGAAGTTGCAATAACAGCACAGATGCCATATATGCAGAAGCACGTTCCCAGGCATGGTGGCAAGCTGGCATGAAGCAAGCTGCATCCATGTTGACAGACTCTCTCAGCCTCCAAAATGGGGCATGACTTAGTAGTGGTTGGAAAGAATATGTTTTATTTTTGATTTTGTTATCACAGCTCAGTGAGGTTGTGGAAGGCAGGCCTCACTGGCTCCACAGTCCCATGGCTTCCCTTGTGGTACTGGTGTTAAGGGGTGTTAAAGAAGATTTTTTTTCGTTTTTGTCCCAGCACTCTGAATGTTATAAAGTAAGAGAAATGCCTCTCAGCCCTAATAGTCAAATCACAGGAAAGCACCTGCCCCATTCCTCATTTTGTGTCCTGCTTCATACTATAAACAATGATCATTACAACTTGCACCTTGCTCATCCTCTTTATTTTTCGCTATCAGCTTAGACCATAATTGCTATTCCTTCCCCCTAATTACTCCGCCCTGGCTTAAGGTGCAACCAGTGGCCTTTGTTCGGCAAATAAATGGTAGGCAGAGCTTTGAAGGAACATATTGCTGTTATGGAGATTCACCCAACATTCTGTGGTTGGATCTTCTAGTTTCTGTTAAAGCCAAAGCTTCAGTCATTTCCAGCAGGGACATCAGGAGAGAAGTCCTGTCCTACAGACAGAATATTTGACCCTCTACTATATAAGGGGGGAAAAAAGCCACATAAATATTTCATTTTCAAGCTGTAATCAATACCAAGTAGAAGTGAGTACATGCAACATAAAAGTAGCCTTTATGTCGTCTTTTTAAAAGTTTTAGGCATATCAGATGCATATTTTAATGCTCTCAGGACTTGGTTAAAATTATTTTTCATAGCTTTGGCATTTTAAAATTAGAGTATACATGAATAATTGTATATAATTTTACATAAACCAACATGCCCAGTGACTGAAAATATAGCTTTAGCTCTTGTTATTTGCATCTAATATAATAATTATGAAGACATTGAATAATCATTTATATATAGGGCTTTAAGTTCAGGAAGGTCATGAAGGTGCTGGTTTGCTATACTGAACATTTTACACAGCTGAACTTTGGGACGCTTCCAGTTCAACATTCAAGAATTGTGCCACTGCATATCTGTAATCTAAACTCTTTCAAATCTTCTATGGAACTCTAACATCTTAAAGGAGATTTTCCCATTGAAAATGTCACTGAGTCAAGAGTTTGGAATAGGAAGAAGTAGATGTGATCAGGAACAAGGTCAGGCTGGCTGTCTTCAAACAAATATCAGATCTCTTTGAAGAGACTGTAAGTGCAATAATGCTGCATCTGTACCAACACCAAACTATTGAGAGATAGCTGGTCACATGTGAAAAGAATGGAAAATCCATCTAGATTAGGGGTTCTCAATTTAGTATGTATCAAAGTATGCAGTGACAGAAACTACTAGTGCTTGTGGTGGTAATATGGTGCACGTGGGACTAATTTGGATGTTTTTGTTTCACTCTGTGTTTCACTCTTCAGGAACTATCACGTGTCCAGCTCATCTACCTAGGCTGGGATGGTAACTATGGTAGGAGTACCTCCAAACACTGGGACATGGATTGTCAGATTAAAGCTCAGTGATAAGGTCTTGCCATGACAAGGACTTGCGAATGGAAGGAAACAGTGGCTCCTGGAAGAGTATGGAGAAGAAGGAGAAATCAGGAAACAAACACAAACTATAAGAGCAAGAGATGGTAATGATTGTTCTGTGCCTAAGAAGCCTGAGAAATCTTCTATGCATGCCCTATTTCTTAATGTAAAAAGTAAGGCTTGAAAACATGACATTAAAAATAGAAACTTCAAGCATGTGGCTCCATTAAAACAGGGTCTAGTCACGCCAGGAAAACAGGATTAAGAAATCTTGATAGGACTTGAATTTATGGCAGGATCACTTTTGGCCCCTTCTGTCTGATATAGGCATTGAATTATTGCTATTCTGCTACCAAAAGACATTAGAGTTATGTGAACAAATCTTCTAGTTGTTGAATAATTAACTGAGTGAATTTAGCTATGCTGCTACTTATATTATACAGAGTAATACCCAGGCAAACCATATTTTCTTTTTATATATATGTATATAATTTTCCAGGTAAACTTTTGTGTGTCGAGTGCTATTTGTAGACTCACTCTTATTTGTAGGAGGTGATGGATGGCAAAGAACTCAACACATATGTATCTATATGTACATATATATATACAAATACATAAGAGAAAGAGACAAAAATGAGAATTTTGCACTGTTTGGGGTCTGAAACCAAAGGTATGACATCCTGATTGCCCTTGTCCTACCCAGTGCCAGCAGGCAGCTCAGAGCACTGTTGTTGGCCTGATTTATACTTCATCCATTGCTCATGCCAGACATCCACACATGTGCACCATACAGCAGCCCTACACATTACTGCAGATGCTTACCTCAGCTCCACAGCCAACATCTGCAGGGGCAAGCCCACAGAAAGAGGTTGTAAGGTCCTCATTATCAATGAACACAACACAAATGGTGAAAGTAACCTTTTATTTGCATGTGATATAGAGACATACATACTGCAAACACATGCAACACATCATAAAAGGACAGGATACTTGGGGGATCGCAGCAGAGAAACATTAGCATCTGATTCTAATAACCAGTGTAAATAGTACATGCTCTGAGTTTCTCATGGCGTTTCGGCACAGAATTCCAGAAGAGCTGCACACATGGCACAGCCAGGCTCATTAACACTCCCGGCCATCCGCACACTGTGCCAAGGGGAGCCCAGCCCTGCCTGACCATGCAGGGGAGTGCTGGTGGGCACAGCTTTGCACCCCACTTCAGCTCCCTCAGTGCTGCCCTGCCCATGGCTGCTGCAGGGAATGGTGTGCCAGTGGCCAGGTTCACTCAGGCTTTTGAGAAAGACCATTCCAATAGAGGTGGAAGGGTGATCATGAAGCTTTCTGACTCCAGGTGTCCCACCGGTGGGAAATGGGCCCTGTGAGCCACTGTTGCTAGCAGCATGCAACATTGCACAACCTGGCACAGAAATGCCAGATTCCTGGAATTACTATACTAAGCATAACATGAAAATGCTCAGAGCATTGCTGTCCAGGCAACACTCACAAACTAAATCTTCTGTAGATTAGGACAAGTTCTGGAGAAATGAGAAAGAATGCAGCCAGCTAAGTAAAGACAGGTGTGCGGCTCTGCTGCCTGGCATGTAAGAACAGAAACAATTGTGAGATGAGATGAAAGCCTTGCTGTGAGCACAGGTTGGTCTGTGGAGGCATGGTTGTGACTGTATGTACACAGGACACATACAGCAAAACACAGACCAAATATCCCCAGCACAAACACCAAGGCTAGTTTTGGAACTACCTGGAAATTAATGCATCTACACCAGTTGCCTTGCAGTTACCTCTGGCTTCTAGCTCAGCCCTTCCATCATAAGGCAATTATTTTAACTCTCTCAAACATCTCACTAAATATTCTAGGTTTATTTAAGTCACTTCCTTGATTTATGGGTAAACCTCCTCCCCCCCCCCAACAAACCTGAAACTTTAGTCCCATACAGCTTATGACCAAAATTATCACATCTAGGATTGGCATATTTGCCACAATCATGGAATCTATTTTCAGAATATCAAGATTTCCTCTGAGCTACATCTGTTAGCGATATGGCAAGTTTTTCTTGTCCATGTCACTTCGAAGAAGCCTGTAAGGAAGGAAGGAAGAATGCTCTATGAATGTGCTATGTGTTATGCTGGGCCATGGTTTTCTCCTAGCAGCAATATTTACAGTGTGTCTTGGACTGGACTGCCCACCAGCAACGTTCACAACCGGTGGCCCACCAAATATTAAGTGCTCTGAACCTCTTTGACGTGCAGCCTGTTTTTAATGGGTGCGATAGCTTTTACTGATGTGTTTACTTCATGAAACATTCAATTAGCCAGATTCATCATCAGCATATTTGCTCGCCCTGCCTTTGTGTTGGGTGCTTCATCAAGCTTTTCCTCATGCGCACAGTTTTCCATCTGCTTGTAGGTTGTTCAGAGACTGTGTGAAGATTCTCCCTCTCTGAGAAAATGTGTGCTGGTCCATTGAAGTATTTGCTAGTGATGCAATGGCAGCTGTTATCATCACGTCATATGTGTGCGGGTGGTTGCAATACATGGTATATAGGTTGTCAAAATTTGCCAGGAAGATGTGTTTTTGATTGTGGTATTGTGTGCATGTGTGGTACTGCTGGAGCAGCACGCACAGGACTTGGAATATTACATGAGTACTATGCGTGACTGCTATATAAACCACATACCAGAGTGGTTACATGCTGTATTGGGTGACAGTAACACCATATTCACACAGCTTTTTCACATATCTCTTTATCAGCTGCCCATTTCTGAGTATTCCTTGGGACCCTGGTTGTTTCCATGTGTGTGCTGGGCAGTGGGCTTCTCCAAGAGCACTCTCACACTTGGAAACCAGCTTTTCCTTGCCAGTGCTTTCCTGGCTCTGGGTGCCAACAGTTCAGGCTCTGTGGGACAATGGTTCATTTCCAATATCTGTCAGGATGTTTATGCTGTTTATGTGTAGGCCTTTGTCACCTGGTATTAATTGGATTGTGCCCTCTCTGCCTTTGAAGGCACAGAAGGCCTTCAAAATCCTTTTTTATTACACATGGTGCTGTGGCCTGTAATACTAATCAATTTCATTTGGAAACACCATGTTTTAAATATGGGATGTGCAGCACCCTACTGCATCTTTGGAGATCAAATGGTCTCATGGTGGCTGAGGACTTTCCTGCAGTTAATGACCTTCTTTAGCTCAGAAACCTGTCTGCTGCTCTTTTGCGTTGAGATGCCAATAGCTAAACCTGAGGAAGCCTGTAGTCACCACAAATTTAATTTGGTTTCTTTCCCTCCTGGTTATGCAGAAGCATTGATTGCTCTGATGTCCTGGATTGTTGCTTTGCAAGCAGATAACTGTTGGTCATGGCACACACTGTTTATGCTGTATTCTCTGCTTTATTTAATCTCATCTGGAAAGGCAAATATTTACCTCTAGTGGGTATTGAAAATGAGGTTTAGAATCCTGCTTCCACTTAACCAAGCCAGACACTGTAGTGCATGGTCCTATTAGTAAGAATCTCTTTGGTGAAGGTACCCGACATGATAAGAAGGGTCCTGACAGCACTAATGAACAGATAGTGCTTTCTCTCTGCTCTGGTGTTTTGCCAGGTGATGACTGAGCTGATAAGGAATTCTGCACATTGTAGCAGTGCCTGGCCTCCTCTCATCCTGCCTGATAGATGAGCTGAACATCACATACCAAAGCATGACCAGCAACATGTCCTTTGATTGCTTACTGAGATTGTTCCATATGTTTGTCCTTTCCATTCTTTGGGGTCGAGCAGCTCTGAGTTGCAGCAACCCATGAATGGCACGCTGGTGGGCACTGGCATTTGGAGTGACGTCACTGCTGCCTGTTGGGGCACAGAAGCTTGGGACTGATTAAGTTTTAACTTTTGAGTCTGGAGCTATATGTGTGGGCTCACAGCTGGGGACTACAAAGTGCTATATGGAATTGGCACAGAGAAGAAACACACAGATTGCCTGCTGTCAGGACATCTGTGTCTTTTTATTTTGGGTACATTTAGCACTTATAGTGTTTCACATCTGTCACATATGCAATATGGCACTGACAGTGGTTACCGTTATATTTACATTTTGCCTTGATCACATTTGTTGTTGTTGCTTATCCTATCTGCGAAGCCACCTCCTCGGCCGCACACATTTTGTTTGTCAGCATCAGGGGTGCCTGGCACTGAGTGTTACCAGCAGTGTGCTTGGTGACACACACATGGCATTAACAACATGGCATTCAGCTTGTGTATCAACCCCATTTGTGCTCTCTTCACAAATGTCACCTCCCTTGCTCTTCCTGGACCTACATCATCTTGTCCTGCACAGCACTTGCATGGCACAGGATAATTGACAGGCCTGCAAGAGACCCCAAGTGGTCTGAAAACCACATTAGTGACTTAATTTGCCCCCTGCTCAAAGTACACCCGCAACATAAGCTAGTCTGGACAGACATTTGTCTAATCTAGTTTTTAAAAAGTCTAAGCTACTCTTAAAATCTCTCAGTTGCAGCAAATCCAAAATCCCCCTCAGCATTAATTTTCATTCTGCCCACGTTACTGTTTTGTGTAAACTTTGGTTGGAAATGCAACTTGTCCTTTTGAGATGCAGCATTTGATTTCAGATTCTGCTGCTGATAAGTCTGACAGAAAGATAATGATCCACCTCTTGCCCTCTTTCCCAAAATGATTCCTCACTTATTTGCTAACATCCCTGTCATTTTAGCTCCAATCTGGAGTTTGGAGTCACAAAGTTTAACTGATATAGACATGTTCACCTTGTGGTTATTTATGTCTTTGCTTCAGAACATGACCAGGATTGTCCTTCTGCTTGCAAATTCACAGCCTTTATCCCTCCCTTTATATATCTCATGCATTCATGTTTGTCCTTTCATTGGTCATGGCACATCCCTAATCCTGACTGCTTTACACACAGATTGGGAACAAAGTATTGCACCTTTATACTACATTGCAGCTACTGCTGCTCTCCTGGTAGGTTTTTATCTTCATTTTGGCTTTGATTGTAAGTGGTATGGAGCTTCCTGATGGAATCAAGTAGAGCCATTGGATCACCTCTTAAATTGCCCGCGCTAAGGCTGGATGGACTTGAAGGCAAAAATTAAAAGATGCAGTGTTTGCTCAGAGGAAAGAAATGAATCTCTAATGGGAGTGGAAATTTGCCATTTTGCTAGAGTTGTTAGGAAAATGAGGGAAACGAGAGGATGAAATTCCTGGAGCCAAATCTGTCCTTGGAATATATCACATCACAAGCTTTTGTCGGACAGAATTATTTCATTATTATTTTTTAATTAAACCTTTCTTAAAAATAATCCTTACTTTTAAATCACAAGTCAAAAACGCAAATGTGAACCCTGGGAACTCAAAAGTCTCAGGCTGCACAAATTTCTCTCATCCCTTCTATGGAAACAACAAAAGATGAATACACAAGGAACGTCTGTTAAGGATAAGTTTTAATGATTATCTGCAACTTATTATTCCATAATACATGCTGTTAATAAACTGAATTACCCCCAAGAGTCTATCCTGCGAGAAGCGCTATATTTCCTGCATCTGCTGCATCTGTTTTATCACATCTCTGCATCCTTCTTAAAGCATTGTGCAACATGTTAAAAAGGGTTCCAGCACAAAGAAATCACATCTCAGGTATATAATATCTGAATCTTTTGTCTTCTTCCTTTGTGGCCTTTTATTTTGCCTTTTACTGCTTCTGTACGTAAGGAATAACTTCCAAAAAAAGTTCCGTCTACCTGCTTTCCTCTCCCTGACTGAAAATCTTTGTCTGAAATTTGGGTTCAAAACATTAAAACTCACCCTAGTAAGTGGTAGAGTCACCAACAGGTTCAAGCTGTCACATGGATTACTTTGTTCTGAGAGTTCTACTTCAAGGCCACGGAAGTTAATAGGATACTTTTCATTGCCTGCAGTGAAAACTATCCTGGACCTATATTCATGCATAATTACTGAGTGGGAGATGAAAGGATCGTGTTACCTTCCGATCCCACATTTTTAGTGGACTGTTTTCCCTACCCATGTGGCTGCAAGATTCTCATTCCAATCTTCCCTTATCTTGATTTGGGCAAAAATTGCTTCTCATAATGGTTTCATTATGCTAAGGTCAGAACCTCTTCACAGAATTAAATTAACCTCTATTCCGTTCAGATATACTGTTATCATCATTACTATTAAATGAGTTATTCTGAAGCAACTGCAGACAAGATATCAAGCCAGTCCCGTCCTGGCAGCATTCCACAGAGCGAGCTGCAGCACACAGTTCCAGTGAATGTACTGGGAAATGCAGCGCTCCAGGTTGGGAAGCCCAGGCTTCCTCTCCTCCCTGTATCCGTGCAGCTGTACTTCATGCCGGTAAGCTGCTTTCTCAGGGAAGTGCTGGAGAGGAGGTCTGGAGAGGAATAGCTTTATGACTATATGTGAGAGAATCCAGAGGTCTCAGCTTCCTCCCTTGTCCCTGGCTGTGAACTGATTCCTCTGTTCCTCATGTATGAAATGGCTATAATGTCTTTGCTTCCTCCCCTTCTCCATTTCCCCACTCTGTAACTGCACCTTCAACAGCTTTCAATATCACTTACAGTTTCCAATTTTTCTCTATTACATTGGCAATTTTATGATCTACTTAATGACTAATATTTGTATGATTTTCCTCTATGAAATTATTGTGTATTTTCTGTCGCTAAACTACATAATCATGAATGATTTGATAATGTTTGATTCATTTAGAAAAAGTCTATCCCTTGTCATTAATATTATGCTAGTGCCATAACTTGTACTTTTAATCTTAGGCAAGTCTTAGTGTGGGCTTTCTTGGACTGAGAGCAGCAAAACTCCCATTCTTTGTGTTTCAAGGCTTTTTCTTAGACAACTGGCATTCTCACCAGCAAAAAAATCTGGGCAGAGACTGAACTTTTATTGTAAAAGAAGCACGATGAAAAGAAATATGCTTTATAAGTACAAAAAGCCATGAGAGAATCCTGGATGTGCAAAAATTAAGTAAGGCTAAGAAGTAAGTCACTATGTATTTATGACAAATATACATGTATATGTGTGTATGTAAAGCTAATCTCTTTTTTAAGGACAGGTAATGATTTTGTGATGTGGACAGTTGACTTCATTAAAATGTTTTCATAAATTCAGTACTTACTGTGGGGTATTGTTCAAATTTTAATGCCACACACTGTTCTAAACTTATTGTGAAGAGAAATACCAGCTGATGATGAGAAGCAGAGCTAGGAGTGCCAGATCACACCAAACTTTGCCAGGATATGGATAGGTGAAGCCATCAAAAAAATTACCATAACTTTCCAGCAGACATTGTAGTGTAGAAGCTTCTTGGTTGCTCTTCAGCTTTGGTGGCTTGGTACCATTTTTGTATGACAGATCAACCATTTGATATGAAACTTCTATGTCTTTGCTTACTGGAAAATGAAAAAATGTTATTAAAATCTAGGCATACACAAAGTACATGGAATGAAATCATGTGCTGTGATAAATGTGAATTTTCCTTGTGTCTTCAAAAGGCCAGGACTTTAGCCAGAATGTTTAGGTGTCCTTATCTTGAAATAAAAGACACATTTTTAAACTTAATTTATAGAGATGCCTAACATAAAACTTACTTATATGTATAGCAGTGTTACTAATCAGCTTTTCAGGCTGTAAACCTTTATAATGACTTCTTTTCTATTCCAAGAGTAATAATGTAGTAGATGATTGCATTTTTGAGCAAAAGAGAAGTGGACTTGAATTTCAAGTATGTTCTTAGGTTTTAACTTGAATTCTTGCTCATTGTTGGTGTTTGTCTGGGGTCTGTTCTGGCATCAGTGTGATAATAAAAAAAACCACCCACCGTGGCTCTAACCACAGCAGAGCTGCTTAAACCTGTATACATATATTTTCAAACACATAGTTTTAATCCACAATGGGGCTCACCTGAGGCATGTCAGTTCCCTTTCATGAGTTCTGTTGTATTACTTTTGAGCTACAAATGTCTAGTTTTAGAGGATTTTAATTACGTAGATGAGACATGTCTAAACCTCAGTGCACTAGTTCACAACGAATGTCAGTTTTTAAAGCTAAGCATCTATTTCTACTTGGGGAAAGACAGTAAAAAGAATGTGAATTTTTAACTGTCCTGCAAATACCTGGTTCCCACTGGACTATACTTTTAGCAGAGGACCATTGCTGACACTCTGGCTTGGAAAGATGGAGGGTAGAGGCTTCAAGAGGCAGCCTCCAGCTGAAAATATGTAGGCAAGGGCTTGGATCTTAATAAGAGTTCATGATATCAGCCTTCAATACTGACTACATTGAATATAATATTTATTTAGTGAGTATGTTAAATGAGTCACAAGTTTTTTAGCCAGACTTCCCTAGAACTTTCATTTTGCAAACAATTGACTGTGACCCTGCAAAGACAGATTCATGTGCATGGCAGCGATCGCAAGCACCCACAGTATGAGAAATGAAGCATGTGTGTCCCTCTGCACAGGGTGAGGGCCACAGAGGTGGGTGATACTAATTTCATACATTTGACCCTAGCCAAAACATTCCTTGCTTTTAACAGCTTACTTCTCTTTCTTAATCTGTAAAGCAGTCTTTGGCTGGTGACAGCTGTGAGAATTCTGAAATTCATAATGTACCATGGGGACCTATTCTGATTTCTGTTGCCTTGTAATACACTTAGAGCAGCACATGGAAAGTGAATAGCGAGAATTTTCTGTTGGTGAAAAGAAACAGAGTCATACAGAGGAAGGAGACCCAAGAGAGCCAACCTCAGAGTCAGAGGAGAGGTCTCATTTTGTTCCAGCAGTTCCTTCATGGTTCTGTGATCATTTACCCCCATTCAGTTGTAGTTTTACCAGCTTTGCATTGCTCCCCTGCAAACCTAGCTGGTCCCATGGCCTATATTCCATTCCCAGCATTTGGGAAGCCCTGTGATAAAGCTACAAAACTCTCCTATTCTTAAAGGGATTCAGATATTTTGGAGTCCCCAGATCTGTTTCTCTGTGGTTCCAATTTGGTTTTCACCCCATAAGCATGAGTTAACAGAGTTAGTTATATTAGGAGTATTTGATGTAGTCAACCCTTTTAGCTGGTAGGGAGAAGGGAGAGACTTCACTGAGGTTTGTAACTTACTAGAAATTTGTATTAGAAAGTGAACACCAGACCCCACGTTGATAAAATCATTCAAAATAGAAAAGGTATGCAGTACAAAATTCAGTCTGCCTCCTGTTGACGGATACACTAACATTTGGAGCAGATAGAGGATTATGCTTTAGGACTTCTTAGGATTCCCTTTAAGGCAAGGAAAATATTCTTAGAATAATAGACATATCAGAGTAGCAGGGTAGAGCAATAGGGCTTCCTACTGTAGTTGTTGGAGGAAGGTTTTCCCAGATCCATGGACAAAACCTGGAAGATAATAATTGCTCACGAAACTCCTATGCCTGTTTTCTGGGACAGTAGCTTATACATTTCTTTACCAGCAAAATGCCCTTTCTCCAACTCTGACCTGTTCCTCACATTGCAAACTCTTTGTGTGAACAGCCTAGAGAGCCCCCTTGTTTGCCCTGGGGGGCTTGGTCAGGGTTCCTTATGCTACCTTTCCAGATTATATTTCCTTACTGTAGATGGAGCCCTCCACGGCTGAAGGTGAGAATATGATTTACCCTAAAATCCCTGTATCAGCCATGCCTCCATGGATTCTAAGATTAAGTGACAAATAATATGCATGTCTCTGCAGTCCAGTCAACAGAGAAAGGTTGTCACAGAGTCAATTCTTCCACCTGGAGGATGAATAATTCCAGCTACCTTCTAGATATCTGCTTAAGTGCTCTCTCTTAGATATCTGCTTAGATATCTGCTTCTTCTCAGGAATCACCTGTCTAACTTCAGACATCTCTACCTGTCTAAATCAGAGGTGATTATCCAGACTGCCTTTATAATCCCACCCTAAGACCAATATCTAAAATAATTGGGGTATATTGGGGCCTCTGGAGTCTCCTCTCTTTTCCCATTGACTATTACATGACCAATATTAGAGTAAGAAACTCATTTTGAGGAATTTTAACTGAGTTAAGATAACACCCCTTCAGTAAACTATCTGAGTACAGCCCTGTCTCATTTCTGTGAACTGTGTTACACACCTCTAGAATTATGTAGACTTTACCTTAGGAATGCCTCATTACTTTCTTGCATTTAAGTGCTGAAATGCTCCATTTTACTCAACATGAAAAAAAGTAAGTTGTCTGAAAACAAGACTGCATGTCTAGAAAAGACAAAATCCTCTGTGTAATGGAATAGTAAGTACATTACTGCACTTTATAATACCTTCATTCCCTGACACAAAAATGTCACCAATGCAGAGAACAGTGCGAGTTTGAATAATGTATCCAAAATCAGTGAGAGCACTGAAGTGTGACCCTGAACAGACATTTCTCATCTGTCTTGCTTGTGACCAGTCAGAATGGGAAATCACCTCTGTAATTCAGCAGCATGGATTTACTTTTGCAAATGAAATTGTAGGAGAGTTGAAAGCTTTGAAAGTTCTGCAAGAACCCAGATACCACCAGGGTCCTTAACATGTCTGAGAGGGAGGATCACCTTCAGCCTTGAACACACTAAGTATAAACAAGGGGTATATAAGCAGTCAAAGCCCTACAAAGGAATTTGAACAACTGCTAACGATTTCTAAAGTCTGCACTTGATTATGGCAGGACTTTAGATACCCCCCTCCAAATATTTATGATATTTCACTACAAATCAGTGGTTTAAAAACACCTAAATATAATGCTGTAATAAGTATCTTGATAATAGAATTATTATTAGATTTGTTTCTGTTTTACAGATACATTCTTTGGCTCCAGTTCTGTGTTTCAACACACTCTCCTTACATCAAGGGCTCTTCAGGGCTTTTTCTATATGTGCTGAAAGACACTTCTTTACCTGAGGCTACTCTGCTAACTTCTTGGAGCATAAAGTATCTCAGGATAATTTAACCAGGTGAGGCACACTCAGAAGATTTGGCAGATTGTCTCAGGCATTTGGAGTTAACCAATAATAACATCCCTCCTCCTAATCCTCCAGATTTCTTCTAAGTTCTTCTTCTATTTGTTCTTAGTGAAAATCATGGCATTATCTTATTACAGCAACTTGATTTTCATTATCTAAGTAGGCTGCCATGTCAGCAAAAAGCAGCAATTTGGAAAGGATGGAAAAGACTGCGAGTCATGGATGAATGAGTGATTGGTGGAGAAAAAAAAAGAAGATAGAAGAGGGTATGTTGAGTGATTGAGTGAGCTTGGGAAAATAAGGTGAGGTCTGTGGTAATCAGTTCAGAAATATGGCTCTTTGTTTGTGTGATTAAGTAGGGGAAGCCTGCACATATAACCTGTGCTCAGATGGCATAAGTGCAGCCAGAAGTGTGCTGTACAACAGTTTGTAGAGAAGAAGCTGGAGTGCTGAGATGACTACAAGGTCTTGTCTAAGTCATTTGACAAGAAAAGCCAGCTGGTAAGAAATTGCCTGCCACCAAGTTCTACTTCAAAATCTGCTTTTGAGATGCAATTCCTTTACCACAAGGAGAGGCCTGTAAGGTAGGGAAAATCAATCTGCAACTTAAGAACTTTCATTTAGTTATGCTGCAGGCATCCCTTTGGAGAGACAAGGTTTCAAGGGATGATATATGAATTGGTATGGGCATGGAGCACAGCATGCTCTTGTTGGTATCTAATTAGCTCCAGTTTAACCAAGTTTCTGGGCTGAGTGTCTTTAACGTTTAAAATTTATTGTATATCTTTTTCTGTGTACAATCCAATGTTCACTGAAGGCAACGGGGCCATGTCTAATGCAGTAAATAAGATAAATCAAAGACTATTCCCTGGCTCTGATGTCAATTTCTGATAGTACAGCGTATGTCCATATTTCTTGGCTCTCTTCTTCTTCCAGAAAAATAGAGTGACCAGAACTAAATTGTCTTTGGGAATGACAACCCATAGGTCTGATCCCTGAATGCTGCCTGGACAGTGTCAGGGAGAGCTGGGACCAGACTCTGAAGTGTGCTAAAAATATGTGGGATAGTCTTGCACCAGTAAACTTTCCTGGTTTATTAATACAGGTATAGTCTGAGAGTCTTTTGATTGGCATCAGTAGACTACAAGTGGGTGAAAATGAGCCATCTCCTGTGATGGATCTCTAATCCTCCGAGATTCCCACAGCATATTGCTTTTGGGTAAGAGACCTCCATCTTAAAAAAGAAAAAGGAATTTAAAAGCTGCTTTGGGCATTTTTCCAGCTGCACAGCAACATCTGGTTGGCATTCAGAGGCTTCCGGTGCAGCTAATCCTGCTCTGAGTAGGATTAACATCCCTGTTTAAAACATACTCTTGGTATGTCTGGTGGAGCCAGGATTTTGGCTGTCCAGAGCAGAGGGAAAGAGTGCAAGAAGGAGGGCCTGTGTGACTGTCACTAAGTGTTTCCATCCCCACTTTGTTCTCTGTGGCTTCAGTGCTTCACCTGATGAAACGAACCACCATAGCTTTAGCAGCCCTGCCAAATGCTCATCAGATACTGTAGAGGTGACTGTCTCTTCTTTACTACATATTCTACAAGTGAGAGCACTTACCAGCAAGGGGTAGTTATTTACAGAAATATTGCTCTGCTTTCTGTAGCATAGGTGAGAAAGATTTTATTCAGCACAGGTGCATGTAAATCACAGTTGCATTGCTTGTGAAACTGTTTTCATGAAGGAAATAACAAGATTTATTGGGTCCAGAATTGTAGCAGAACTCATGGAGGAGCTCCTACACAAAATTTTATCCTGTTTTCCATAGTGAGGGGTAAAGAAGTTGAATTTCCTTGACTCAAAGTACCTGTGCTGACAGTGACTGACAGATTTCTTAAAGACCGGCTCTACTGATAAACTCAGCTGTTGAAAATTATGAGCAACACAGAAGTTTGATCCTGCCTTACAAATTCTGGAAAACCTTATGTTTTAAGTAGATTCTCTTTGAAACGGGAGTGCTGTGGACTTGTGAGAAGCATAGCAGGCCATGACTTGTGTTGTCCAGAGGGCCAGGAAAATTCTTCCCCGTCGCTTCAGAGCAAGGGTCAGTATGAACACACACAGAATTGCACACACACTTTACGGCTTGCTCCAGACATCCTTGTGAGAAACACATACAATTAAGGGCTTATTAATTAACAGTATGTTCTGGACACAGGAAGCACTGATGTGTAAGCAGTTTCTTCTACATCCTTCCCTTTAAGATTGTAAAGAAGACAAATTGCTGTTATACTTCTGCACAGTGCTGTAAGAGGCTGCCACACAACTGCTGGTGAAAATCAGTTTGGCTGTGCTGAGGAGGCAGTTCAAATTATAGCTCAGCTGAGTGTTTGGCCTGGTGTACTCAGATTTATAGATACCACCAAGCCTATCATATCCAGGTGAAGTATTTGCATACTTGCATGCAGTATTTACATACTAAAGTACAGTATTTACATGTTCTTTATTTTGCATGTAGAGACTTTTGACAAATAAAGGAAACACTTCAAACTGTGTCTTTATTTTTGTTTCCCATGTCTCAGATTTTCCAGAAAAATAAGTTGCTACATCCCCCTCTTTCATCCCTGAAAAAGAGCAGGAAAACGAGTGGCTTTCCTGCAGCAGCTGTTGCACCTGCTGTTTACAGTGAAGTTGGACCACAGCAATGCTTCTTTTCTGGTCCACAACATTTCCTCTAGCAGTCAAAGCCAACACATCAAAGTGAAAGCTCCAAAGGAGAAAAACAATGTGACCTATTGTTGCAAGAAAACAAAATAAATAGGAAAGGAGTAAAAAACTCCTAACTGGATTTTTAAAACATAAATATTGGGAAGAAGACTGCAAAGCAAAATGTAATGTGGTTGCGATGATGCTACACATGCTACAACTTCTAGAACTTCACTGTACTCTCACTTGATATGTTCTGCCAATAGAAGCAATGCATACAATGCAGGCTGTGATTCTTTGGAGATACACATTGTGGCTCTAGATAAAAGCCAGTGTTGGACCCTCTCATTTGTTTCTATTTTCAGTTTTGAAAAGTCTGAAAATCTTCAGTCAGATGAAGTTTGGACCTATTCTTGTATTCATAGTGTATCTTCTTTTGTTCTTCTTCCTAGCTGTTGTTTGTTATTCTTATGATGGAAATACCTTGAGGTTCCCACTGAGGGCCCCATTGTGCTAGACAATTACACTGCACAAAGAGGTTGTGATGTAAATAGAGAAACCAGTGTGTGGTAGAGGAAACAGAGTAGAGGATGAGCTTGCCAGTACTCTCCTGAAAGGTCAGAGACAGAGGTGGTCAGAACCCTGCTTTGTGTTGCCTGGCTTGTAGTTCCTTTTTAGCAATAGAGGAAGTCAAATATGCTACATCGTTTTACCTGGATATGAGGGATGAGATTTTTCAAAAACCTAAAATACAGCTTGGTCTGCTGTAAGGAGGAGGTAAGGAAACATATAGCTGATTGCCAACCAGGACTTCTCAAGAAACTAAATGAAATCTGGAAGATTGCCTGCCATCATGAAATCACATTATCCAGAGGCACTTGGGTTACCTCCCCTCTCAGCATAAGCATATTAGTTTTGACCTTGTGACCTAGATACCGGTAATAAAATCTTCAACTTTCTTCCAGCGGTGCTGCTGCAGCCATGTAGCTGTGGAATGGTGCACCTTATTTCCTGTGATGCCCGTTTGGGGTTCTGACTAGAAAACTGAAGGTATAGAAATCAAAGGCTAGTTCCTGTTTTCCGGATGCTGTTTTGGGAGCCCTACCATCAGAGAAAAGGAAAGAGAGCAGAAAAGTCTGTCTAAAAGTAGACTTTCTCTGTCAGTTTACTTGAAAGAGTCTGGAGTAGCAGATGCAGAACTGTGTGTCCAGCTGAAATAAAAGCAAGCACAGTTGTTTCAAAAGAAATGGAAATCCAGAACTTGACTCAGTTTCTTCCTATTGTAATGAAAGTCCAGAGGAAATTAATGAAACCTATTACAAATTTAATGAAGTAAATGAAACAATCCCACTGCCTTGGTTTAATGACTTCCACACAAAACCCTCAAAGGGTTGGTACATTCTGCCTACTGGGCTCAAAGCACTAGGCCAGGTCCTCATAGTAACAACAGGCTGAAAAGCTGTGTCTCGTGTTCTGATGTTAACGCACCGAACTGAAACAGTTGCAAAATAAATACTGAAACTAAAGGACTTCGGACTGGTCAAGAGGTAAAAGCAGTTTGTAGACCTCAGTGTGGACATAACTACACTGAACTTTGATGACCATTGAGAGGCAGGGGATCAAAGGGCTCAACCCATTGCATTCCCACTGCAGCCTTTACATGGATAAAACCACTAGCAAGGTGAAAACCAACAATTCTTAAACATTAAGTATATGCAATCCTATAGTGCACTAGCTTTATAAAAAACTCCATTAAAGAGGCTCCTATTTCTGTTCCTCTGCTGTATCTGATCATCTTGTGATTTAGGAACATCTTTCTCAGCCTATGTCTTGCTCTCAACAAAGCTACAAATTCTACTGTACTTTCCCCCATTAATCAAGAATCATTACCAAGTGTTTTTGAACTACTTTTACTGCTAGACCTTGCCATAAAAAAACTTTATTAAAAAAATAGAATTTCTTTCATAATGCAACATGTGGTTGTGTAATTAGAGAACAATCTGATGCAACTGATGGCATAACTATAACAAAATGCTATCTGACCCTCATGGGATTAGGTATATTTTACCATCTAAGAACTGCAAAAGGCTTTGAGGGTCCACACACAGTCTTTTTGCTCTATGTGTACAGTGTTAGTACAGACAGGGGTGGGTGCTGGCTGTGGCTAAGGCTGTAAAGAAGCATACCTATTAAAGCTGAAATACAGAAATAATTTCTGAGGCACACAGCCTCAGACGGGTGCACAACTCCCTCTGGTTTTCACTGAGGCTTAGGTACTGCTCTACACTTTCTTCTAGTTTCCCTCTCCCTTCCATCCAAACTAAGATGTCAAGATTATTGACCTTGTCCTGCTTTCATAGACCAGACAAAACCATCAGGAACAGCTTATTTCAACACCTGAAAAAAATAATCTTTACCAGTGAATGTCTTAAAAAAACCCCTAAAGGACAGATGAATTCTGATGAATCCGGCTGAAGTGCTTTAAGGTATTACTGCCCTGCTGTTGTCTGCCACTCTTGCAGCAGCTGCCCGTGGATTCAGGGAGTCAGCAAAAGGGGATGAGGACCAACGTCCCAGCCGGTCCATCACACAGATGAGCTCATCAGCTGAGGGTGTCTGTAGCAAAATGGGTTTTCGTATTTTTGCTCTGTTGGCCCACTGCCAGGCAGCAGTGCCAGCAGACAGGCAGCCACAGACAGCTGGGGAGCCAGCATAGCCTGTTGTGGGTTAGATATAATTTTCTATCTTTCCTTCTTTTCTGTCCCTTTTCTCTTTCCTTACTTTCCTTTACCTCTCTGCTTCTCTCTTTCGCTCTTACGCTTCTGTGTCTCTCACCTTTCTGTCTATATTTTTCTTCACCGCAATACAAGAGTTACACCTCTATAGGAAATTCACCTCCGAGCTCCCACCAGTACCCTCTCAGACAATTAAGAATTTGTTCCCCCTCCCCCACAATCTCGTTTTGTTTTGTTTTGTTATTGTCAGCTGGTCTCTTGGATTAGGGTTTGCAGCTCTCTCTGGGCTCAGGAAAGCTTGGTAGCTTGGCAGGATTTCTTGCCAGATCACTGATCCTAATGTGAGTGCCAGAATCCTGCAGTTTGCATAATGCTAATTTGCTTTTCAGCCCAAGTTGCCAACTCACATGCTGCTTAGCACATCAAGTAGCAGAAGGAATGCCATGTGCTCTACCCCGAGCGAGAAGGAGGAGGAGGAGGAAAAGGAAGAAGAGGAAGAAGAGGAGGAAGAGGAGAAGGAAGAATCGAAACTAATCTAACCAACCCTGAGCATAAACCTTAATGCACTGAAGAGCTTCTGGTAAGAGGTCATTAGACTGAAACTGTTTCAAGCCAATTACTTCCTTATTCTCCAAGCTCTGATGTGGAGTTTTCACTGGCATAATAAGGTTACAACTGCTGCTGCAATTATGGCAATATTTATTCACTCAGACCTGGATCCTGCCACCCTTACTCATTGTAAGGGTAGTAGAACTGGACCTTAATGCCTGTGCTAATGAAATGCTGGACATGTCAGGGTGGGGCGATACTGAGAGATATCACCACACCTAAGGGATGTTGCCAGTCACTGGGCTGAATGCCAAGTACTTTCAGTCGGCTGGGTGTGAGGCTATCTCACTGCATTACCACACACTCAAGTGTCTTACTGAAACACCAGTTCTTCCAAAGCAAAAGAAAGCCAGACCGCCTAGGAAAAAAAAAAAAAGCCTTAACCATCACCTTTGTTTTCAATCTAAGCTGCACACACACCAATGCTAATATAGCTGCAGCATAAGTCCAAAAAGGTAGGACCTTTCTAAACAGGTTGTCCAGCCTCTCTCTCCAATAAAATTTGGGAAATTACTAGCTCTGAAGAAAGATTGATCCTTCCTGCATGAGACACCCCTCTGAGGCAGAGTGAGTTGGACTGCACTGTACTGAAGGTACTGGAATCTCTCCCTCAGCTGAAGGGCAAGAGCCTCTCTATTGGATCCTTTTAGTCAGCTGAAGTTTGTGGAATTGTACCTCATGCTCAGTAACAGGACCTGAGCCTAGTTTGCTTCCTGACTGATGGCTTGGTCACAGACAGGGACTGTGGGTCACAGCTCTTGTTCCAGTCAGCTGATGGAACACTCCCAGCCCCTCAGGACAGGGAGCACGTCTGTGAGACGCTCCTGTTAACAGCTCTTGAGCAGCAATGACTAACTGGGGCACTGTGAGGAGCGGCTTTGATTTTCTCTGTTTGGTCAGCAGGAAAGCAAGCGCCTGGTTGGACGGGCCGTGCAGACACGCTCCTGGGAACACAGCTCACCCACAGGTACCCGGTGAGCAGCTGGCTGATGATATTGTCCCAACGCCCAGCAAGCGGCAGTGGGAAGGAAGGGCTGCAGAGGAGTGCTGCGTGCATGGTCTCTGACTAGGAGGTGTGGAGATTACAGGGGATTTGAGTAAGGAATTCACAATGAAGGCTATGAAAGAAACTGACAGAGTGAGACACAAAAAAGAATTGATGGCCAAATAACATTACTTAAATTTCTTGATCTTCCATGCTTGGATTTCGTTTGTTTGGAAAGTGTAGCAGTGAAATTCTCCCAGATTTGTCTTTCTATTTTGTCCTGTGTGATACCTTGTGTTGTGCTCCTCTCCGTTTTAATAAAGCTGCAAATGTGTGGAAGGATGAGGACTGGAGGGATTTATTATCCCTCCATCAAAGCAATGGCTGTATATTGAGAAACAGAAAAACAATGCTTGTTATAGCACAATCTCTACAGAGAGGCTCCTTCTCTGGGGAAGGATCAAAAGACTGGGCATGTCCTCTTGCTGCTTTGGCCTTATCAGTTGGGTTTGGAGGACCACAGGAATATTAAACATTGTACCATTTGACAGACTAATGAAAGGGGAGTATTCTTAGGACTTTTGAGGCCTGAGGACAAGAAAAGTAAAAATCCAGCCCTTTTCTACTTGTGAGTGATGTGCACTTGCTGTCTCACGGGACAGGACTGTTGATTCAAAATAAAGGTGCAAGTTGCTCCCACTGTTGAGGACCTAACTAGAGGAACACTGTCATGGGAAAGTGTCCTATCAAAGGAATCACTGCCATTTTTGTCTGTTTAAGGAGTGTGGTGGAGGCATATGAAAAATATATTAGATTTTCATCATGATATAATTTTAAATAATTCCAGGAGTTGGGGCCCCAAAATTGCTGGCTTTCAAGTAGTTGGCTTCATTGGGATATCTGAAATTATTAGGCCTCCTCAGGTAATGCAATAATGCATATGCTTAAGGGATTACACGATAGGGGAGTTAGAACACATAAAAAAAACCTGCCCAGCTGCTGGGTCCCAGGGTTGAAAAGCCTTGCAGAATGTGTTTTGGTGTGGGAAAATATGGGGTCAATGATAAACTTTTAGAAATCTCTGTGGTTAGTTCTGTTCCTGGTGAGTATGAGGTTAAGAGGAAAAGAAACCCATTATGAACAGAAAATGATTTCTCAGAAATTACTCTCAAAACAAACAGTCACAGTAAAGCTGCATTTCTTTTCTTTAAGCATGCATACATTTCTTCTCTTTAGAATCTCTGATTGTTCAGCTGAAGAGGGTGGTAATTGCCCACCCCAGTGTGATTCAGCATTCTGGGAATTTCCGAAAAGTGGTTTGAACTGAGCTACGGTTTCTGCCAGCCCTTTCCAGCTTTAAAATTGTCCTTCTCCCTAAAAGGGACAAATGTCTTTGTTTTCCTAATTGAAAGATAGGAAGGACATTTGACTAATACTAATGATAAACAGTGATTATATGTAAATATGATTTTATCAGAGAGCTAACACTACTACTTTTATTCCCTGTAGAAAATATTGCTTTCCTACCATATTTTACATACTTGTGGGTAAATAATATATAGGGTACACTACTAGGTTACAAGGTATTGTATCGTAGCTTTACAGCCAGGAAAACTAATCAGTTCAGCAGAGGAAGAATATAAACACAGGAAAGAAAGTAGCTCAAGAGTGGAAATTAATGAAATGGAGAGGGCCATTGCAGTAAAAAATGTGGGTGTGTGTCAATTGTGATTGACTAAGTCGGTCAGGCAAAGCACTACAGTGCTGATCATTCTCTGTTGCCATCGTAAACACTTTCTTTCCTTCTACTTTCTTTGTAGTATCCCCAAGCTACCTACTACTCTAATAATATAATAGTGATTATTTTCCCTTTCTGTTTAGCTATTAAAATTTTCCCTCTTCCAAGCTGTGTATGTTAAAACTCAAGTTAGGCAGTGGATGCTAAAAGAATAGGTAAAAAATTTTTCTTTTTTCCCTTGATTTTGAGGCTTCCTCAGTCTCATGTGTATTCATGTGTATGCATGTGTGTATGGCTAGCCTCTGGTACAAATTAAAGTAGCCACACAGAAGGACACAAAAGGCACTTAGCCAGGGTGAAGGATCTGTCCCTATTGTTTCCTCGGAGTGTTGGATTCAACATCCTTTGCCTCATAATATGTAATTAAAAAAAAAATCCTAGCAACTCGAAATTAAAACTATCATTGCTAGAAATTGAATGCACAAGGAACAAGAGAATGATGTCTAATCTGTTATGATTATTTTTCAGAATATAATAAACTTTGCTTCTGCTGAACCCCACAGGAAAATTCTCAGTAACATCAGTGATGTACAAATGGGTTCACAGCCCTTACTCTGGGTAGGTTCCCATACCAATTGGTAGGTGTGAATAAGCAGAGAAATCCTGTTGGAATGAAAAAAAAATTACTTTCCAAAGATTATCATCAGCATGAGCAATCTCAGTAAGTTCTAATGCCTGTTTTTAACAAACTGAGTTTTATTAAGTTTCCTGTAAAACAATGTGNAATCAACTCCTCTGGGAATTTCCAAAAGGTGCGGTTAGCTCAGAAGACTGTGGTGTTTGCCACATTTTTCCTTCCTAAGGCTAATCTTTGTAATTCAAATAATTTGCAACCGTTTAGTTTTGAATCTAGAGTAAATATGGTTGATTAAGCCCTATTATTAATAAATCCACCAAAGGCACAGACAATGGCAACAACTATAGAAAAAGACTAGGTATTAAGTAGAATAAATTTATTACAAATTCTGAGACTTGTCAGACAGTTCAACACTCCAAATTTATCCAGCAAGGAAATCATGAGATCATGAGTAGAAGGTGAAGACAGCTTATCTGCGATGTGAGGATGTCACCAGGCAGCAGGGAGAACACAGAAAAGTCACCAACCGGTTGAGTCCCCACAATGAGCATCACTCAGGAAAAGAAAACTTATGGAACTAGTTGCACGGAAGACATGAAAAGAGCAAACCCAAATACCCAGAGATTGCAGTGACTTGTCCACCTCCCAAGCAGAAAAGATTCATATAGAAAATGGCAGTATTATTCTTTCTACTGTGAAGGTCTAACTTTTAAGAAAGAAATTATCTTCAGAAGTGTAGCAAAAGCAACGTTTTAACTATTACCCGTATATATTTGACTAAGAAACTGCTATTGTTTGTGTCCAAGAAACGTGGCCAATTTTTCCCAGCTGTATTATTGTATTATAATAATTTTCCATTACAGAGGTGACTCTTGCTCCAAGCCAGACTATGTAAAATAGCCAAGATTTTATTCTCCAGGCTTTGCCATGCACAATGCTAAGCACCTCATGCATGATGCTGACGTCTCTCCATACTCATAGACTTCCCTGGGAGTTGAAGGCACTCAATACTGCCTGGGAGGAAGAGGTCTGTGTGTGGCACAAAATGTTAGCATATTAGGAAAGTAAATGGAGATGATTTAATGATGAGACTACTGCTTCTCATGCTGACCATCACTGCTTCATTGTTTCCTTGTGTACCCCCATCAGCTGGCATCTCTCTTGTGCCCCATGGTGAGTGCAGACTGGAAGCTCTCTGGAGCAGCCACTGGCCCTGGCGTGGTGGTCGTGTGGAGCAATATCCAGGTGCCCCAATCACAGCAACCACAAGCTCCTGCAGTCACGCAATGGCTGCTTCCTTCCTTCATGTGATTACTCAGCCTGTTTACATCTGTCAAGCCTTTTATAAAAGCTGTGCTGCTAGCAAGGGCTGTTTTGGGGCTGTTGGTTTTATTTTTTTTTTAATTGTTTTGAAGGCTCTTTTTAGTTAAAAAGTGTTTGCCACCACAGTTAAGACATGGACTAGATTAAAGTTCAAAACCAGCTCACGTCAGCAAGTGGATGGAAATTGTTACCATCTGACAGCTGGTGGCCTGGAAGGAAAATGTAAAAGTCACTGCATGAAGGATTGGTTCAGGGCAGTGCCACAAGAAGTGACATGGCTTTGTTTTAAATCCTGGGAGTACAGCTCTCTGTTCTTCCTGAGTTCTGCTAAAAGGAGTGGGCATAGAGTTTAGTGAAACTTGCTGCACCTCTCTGACTGCAGGTGCCAGGTTCTACTACCTATTGAACTTGTGCAGGAGAAGCTGTTGTTTGTGCCACTGATATTTGGTGAGACTCTACAGTGGCAGGCCTGGTTCAGGTCACCTGGTTCAATGCTTCTCTGCTGCCTTTCAGCCCCCTAAGTCTTTCTCCCAGCTCTTGTCTCATCAACTTCAACTAGCAAAAAATGAATTAATGAGGAAAAAAGTATTTTATTTTCACCTCTGGCTGCCTTAATAATGGTCCAGGTATATTATTTGATATAAGAATACCCTAATTGCCAGAATGTCTCGTACAAATCAGCATGCATTTAAATACCTGTTAGACTCTATTACAGAGTGTGTAGTACAAAGACAGACCAGGCAATGGCTGCAGAATTAACTGACCCACCAGAGAATAAAGGATAGCACTAGGAATGGCACAGGCATTGCGGATTTCACATTGCAGATGCATGTCTTCTGGCTCCAGCAATGCCACTTAAAGATATGACTGCTCTGAACATCTGATGTGCTGGTGGGCCATGCTGCCATCCAGAGGGACTCCAAAAGGCTGGAAAAATGGGCTAACAGGAACCTCACGAAGTTCAACAAGAGGAAGTGTCAAGTCCTACACCTGGGAAAGAATAATCCATGTTATTTTAATGCCCTACTACATAATGGGACCTGACCAGCTGGAAAAGAGCTTTGCAGAGCAGGACCTGGAGGTCCTGGTGAACACCAAGATGACATAAGCCAGCAATCTCACGTTACAGGAAAGAGAGTGAACTCTGTCCTAGGCTGTATTAGGAGAAGTGTTTCTAACAGATCAAGGGAGGTGATCCTCCCCCTCCATTCAGCACTGCTGAGGCTGTAGCCAGAGTTCTGTCTCCAGTTCTGGCATCCTCAGCATGAGAGGAATGGACATACTAGAGAGAGAGGCCAGCAAAGAGCTGCTACAATTATTAAGGGAGCAAGAAGTAGCAGAGGCACAAACAGCACAATTTTGCTGCCGCTAAAGACTTCTCTAAGCAAAAGGGGGGACTAGAGTAGCACTCCTGTAAGGAAGGGCTGAGAGAGCTATGACTTCAGGCTGGAGAAGAGGAGACTCAGGCAGACCTTACCAATGTATATAAATACCTGAAGCAAGGGTGCAAAGAGGACAGAGCCAGGCTCATTCTGCTGACAGGACACCTGTAACAGGCACAAAGTGAAACACAGAAGGTTCTGTCTGAACATCAGGAAATACCTTCTTATTGTTAGGGTAAGAGAGTACTGGCCCAAGTGGTCCAGAGGGTCTGTGGAGTACCCCTCTCTGGCAATATTCAAAAACCATCTGTACCTTTGGTCCTGGGCAACCTTGTTCTAAGTGACCCTGCTTGAACCAAATGAACTTTAGATACATCTTCCAATCTCATCCATGCTGTGATTCTCTCTTTCTGTGAACCCATACCTAGAAGCTCTGCAGCACTTTTCCGCCTGCCAGCAAATATTGCTGCCTTCCCAAAGCCAGCTACAGATGTGAAGACCTGCCTATGAATATCAACAATTCTGAGCTGCATTTTCTTAAATAGCAATTTTTTGTTGATCTAGACTATTTTCATTGAAACATTCAAAGGAGTGCATGTAAGAGCTTTTCAAGAGGTTGTCAGGAAAAGGGGTGAGGTGTGGCAGTGAGCTTTGGGGAAATTCCCTAACTGCCACATTTTAGCCCTGTCAATCAAAGACCCTGTTCCACCTCTGTTATTTTAATATTCATCACATTGTTTTACTATTCAACAGTTACTAGAAACTTCTGCTGTTCTGTTATATTAATTGGTTAATACAAATATGTTCCGCCTTTGTCCAGAACTCATTGGAGAACTGTCACCCCATATCAATCTGTGATTTGAAGAGACCCCTGGACCCCTCCCCTGTGAACACCCCCTTCCTTTCCCCTTAAAACTCCATGTAACCACCCCCTCTCCATCTTTCTGATAGCTCGCATCCTCATGAGAGAAAATAAACCTGGGTGCTGCTATTAGGGAGTCCGTTCTCACTTCTTTGTTCCTGCCTTGCTTTATTACCAATGACCACTCTGACCTCTACTGCGGAGTCAATACCTGGGTAAATAGATAGACAAAGAAATACCGCTCTTCTGAGGCCATCTATCTGACCAAGGCACTGGATAATTGCCCCGCAGACCCCCGGCCAGTCCTGCAGTCCCAAAAAGCATTAGTGAGGGAGGAAGGAGGGTGGCCAGCAGCCAGGGCTAGGCTGGGTCCAGTTGCTTCTTACCTCTGTAACAAGTGCAGTAGCATTAGAAAGGTGGAAAAGGCCTCAGTGCCCTCACCTCTGAGCTGCTGTATTAATCAGGTTCTAGGAAATGGAAGCCAGAAGAACAAGTCAGCCGACAAAATACTAAAAACCCAAGAAGTTTCTGAACAAGCTAAAGAAAATAAACTTCAAGACAGTAAACTGTAGTGACAGCATTTACTCCTAAATTAAAACATTTGGGGATGGAGCAGGTCAAATAAATCACTGCCTACGCCTTCCTTACTGCAAAGGATGTGTTGAAGTGTTCAAGAGTGAAGCTACAGCAGGCTGCTTATGTGATCAGGCAGGTTACATGAAGTTAGAAAGCACATACACATATTTCAGGAGGAAATACGTTTTCTCAGAAGAAAAGAGATGTACATAATAACTCATAATAACTGAGAAAGACACTTCCTACTGGATGAACACCAAAATAAAATTTGAGTGCAATCAAGATAACCTTTTGATGGTGGAATCTGTACCTTTTAATGATGGAATAAGAAATACCATAGGCTATTTGATCTGGTACCTGCTGCATAGGTCTTCTGTTTTATTTGTTCTGCCCTCAAGTTTTGACAGGGTACATGTTTGAATAAGTCATGTTTACACTAAGAAGAGTAATACCTGCTTTTTGTGACTGATCCATTCCTATAGAGGTTTTCATTCTGCATTATTTACATACTTATATATTTTATATATATCTATATATTTTAAAAAGCAAGTGTCAGAATTTTAATCCTAAAGCAGCCATAACTTGTTGTGAGGCTTTTTTAATGAGAAGGAAAAAAAAATCTGGCACCTCTCCCTTTGGATTATAACAAAAAAAATCATGATTGCATGTTATCTTACTTTGTGTTTCCTTACAATCTGCCTAATATATGTTTTCCAGATTTGTGTCAATGTCAATCAGTGATGATAGACAGGAAAAGCAGGATTGTTGCCCAAAAGAGGGGGAAAAAAAAGAAGGCAAGACAGGACTTGTAACAGAAGCCAAAAAACAAAGCACATTATTCCTTCTCTGTGTGTGATTTCCTTTGTAGTCACTAAAGGTCATTGCTACCTGTAGGCTGTCTGCTGTTTTCTTTCCATTTTCTAATGGGAAAAAAATTACTGCAAAAGTCAATATTAAACGAAATCTTAATAATAATTTGTGTCTAGAGAAAGGCTCGAAAACAGGCTGAAAAATTGTGAGGGTATTTTCTTTTGGACAGATATAAAATATCCCAGACAGGGAAAAGGGCCCTTTCTCTCTGCTATGCCTTCCTGGTATATAAAACAGGAGTCAGTACTTTTGAACACTCATAAATGCACCAGGAATGACATTTAAATATATTTAAATGTGACCTGCCAGGTAAATTTCTAGTCTAGAGGTGTGGAGAATATAGAATGCAAAAATTCACTGATATGTCTTGTTATTCTTATATGTACTGTGGTAGAGCCTGTGGTAGTTATGCCTTGGCAGTAGGTGCAGAGCAGCACCTCTGAGTATGTAACAGTTACAGCTTCACAAATGATGAACATAAAATAATAGAGTGTCTCTAATGTTATTAATTGCAGTGAATGCCACAGGAGGAACCCCTGTGCAGAGTTCATTTTCTTTTGTTGTTAAGCGAGTCTTAATGCTAGTTGTTGTTAAACTGTGGGATTGACATGGGCTGTTGGCAAAACAGACAGCCTGCACTTTCTGCATGGCACTGTTGCCCCTTTTTATAAGCGTGTGACCTCACCTATTCTTGCTGTGTTCTGTCATTTGAAAACCTCAAAAGATGTTAGCTCACTATTTAAATAGCTTTTGATTGTAAGGCTGTAGAAGTGAAAACAAGGATCTTGCTATTGTTGTCACAGAGGTGATAAATGTTAACCACAGTCCAAATTAATATTTTAATTCTTCTTCAGAAGAAATTTGCCTTACTCTTTCTAAGAAAACATAATCTTTTCTAAGTATTTCTATTCTTCCTGGTCAAGCCAGATATTCTTCAACAGGGAACACTGTGCTCACTTCATAGAGCCAAAAGACCGGTAATTTCAAGGAGCATCTTCTAATGCCCTTGACTATACTGTGGAGAAAAGAGATACGCTTCAGCAAAGCCACAATTGCTCTTCCTAAGTGTCTGTATTTACTAGTCACTTCCACTATCAGTGCACTCAGAGGAAGGGGGCTGTACAGCAGGGTCTGAAATGCACATTTTGAAAGCATTTAAGAATTGACTACATAGGAATTTATCCACTGTATTGTGGAATTTATCCTCTGTAATGGGCCTAATATTTATTTAACCTAGTGGTTTCATTGCAAATACTGAAACCTGTTATTTGAGCTCTACACTTGAGCATACTTCATGTGCCAGCAGACATATCTGCCTCCTTTTTTTCTGTGCTGAACACAGGCCTTGTACCACAGGTTTATTTTTGCTACTCTTTTGCTACACTTATCTGAATCCTGTCCAATTAGCCTGCACCTACTTCCTATGAAGCTGCCCACTGTATGGTCTAGATACCGCTAGATGCTGGACTTCATGGTTAGTTTTGGTCTTGCAACAAATGATAGGGGAGACTCAAAAATGTGGTAAGATAAAAATACAGGTAGAATTAGAGCACTCTCAACTTCCTATCTACTTTGTAATTGTATAAGCAAGAAAAATCAAAATGTCGCAATTTAATTTCCATGCCAAGTCAAGGCCATTAGTATTGCTGTCCTGCACTGAATTAATCCCTGAATTGATCGATCCCTGAGTTCACCACTCTGCCATCATGAGCCAGAGAGGGATGAAAATTATCTGGGATAGTCTCAACATCTGATTCTGCACTGACAGTGAAGCTCACATCACAGACTTCAGAGTTTACAGGCAACAGGGTAAGGATAAAAACATTTTTCTCAGTGTAAAGATTGTCTGGATGTGTTTTGGAGCTTAGAGAAGAGGAAAGAGAAGCCTATTCTTTACTGCAGCATCAATGACTTGCTGCTGGTAGTAACTGTGAGAGCAGGTTGGTTGATGTTTCTCACTGTTTGGAGATAGAGAGGGATTTCTTCCTTGCCAGAGGGGCAAGGGGTGTGGGGTTTTTTTATTTTCCCAAGAATAGGCTTGTTTGCTAGGATCACAAGGATCTTAGCAGATTGCTCTTTCTCTGCAGGTCTCTGCCTGAGGCATGCAGCATTTCAGAAAGTGTTTCAAGAAATCATTTCACTGAGTACAGACTTACATCTGTTATAGAGATGTATCATAATTCTACTAGAGAGACTGAAGAGAGGATTTCATTAGTCCTCTGGGCTCTATGAGAAAATAAATGTGCAGTATGGTGTAACCTTATACATGCTACACTGCTTATTCTTTAAAGAAGGCCTCCTGAGTTGCCACAGGACTGTGTGGTAAAAGTGAGAAATTATTAGAAGGTGGGTATGTTTAGGGAGGGTACTAAAAATGTGTGGGAACTCTAGTCTTTTGTTTAGCATCTTCTCATAGACAAAAAGAGCTGTACTTTTTAGCACTTGGACCTAGTTTAATTAGTTTTGTGCTGTCCATTCAAAATGTTAGATTTCCAAGAGGGAGAGACTGATTCCATCAGCCAATATTTGTTACAAACAGCACAGAACTGACAGAATTGTGTGCTTAGTGTACAAAACCCAACTCATGGCTTTAGCATTAGACAACTAACCAAATGAGGGCAGAGGGCTATCATTACTGTGCTTCCAAGGTGTAATAATGTCTGAGTTTCATTCATGTATTTGCAATCTCCTTGATCATCTCCTTTAACAGAAAGATCTGCAGCAGGAGGAAATACAGTCCAAAAAGCACTGTGAGTAGCTGTTTGTGGTTATGTCACATCATCATCTCCAACTCAAAAAGTCACTCAGAGGATCTCAAAGAAACCTAATTTTAAAACACATGGACTCTTGACCACACAACTGAAGCAGCTCACTCACACATAACGTGAAAGCAACTCTACCTTGGCTCATCAGCAGGTCTGCTCTCTCCTGCTGCCAGTGGCATTCCCATCCCAGCTGAGAGGACAATACCTGACACAGGGATTTATTAGTAATGTAGAGAAGCTCATCTGGTTGGGACCAGCCTGTCTCTGCCTCTAGGGTGCTTGCCAAGTTATAATGGTTATACCCCTATTCTGTCGAGCTGTGAAACCACAGCCTTCGTATGCTCAAAAAAATCAAGTGTAGGAGGAATATGTAAATACAGATTTGTGCCTTGATGTTGCTTTTGCTCCTGTCTTCTCAGGAAGTGAAATGAGTATCCAAGGATTCATGAAAGGGTGGCTCCAGAACAGAGAGTGTGACTTGGGAGTGTGAGCATTTTACCACAAGTACAAATCATTACATGATTTCCGCTCTTGTCCATATAAAGTTGACCACATATGCTCTCTCTGCTGTGAGGAAATGTCTTGTTTTCTCTTCTATCCTGCAGCAACCCCAGCACACAGGAGTGGTAAGAGAATTACAATTTCGGTGCTGCTGCAACATCCTCCCCTAGAACAGGTGTATTTTGTACTCTAAGGAAAAAGGCTGTATCTATAATAATCAGACATTTCCAGAGACTGATAGAATGAGAGAGGCAAAATACTTGCAGGATATGCTGGTGGCTCCATCCCGATGGTGCAGAGGAGGTGACATGGCTCTGGCATCGTGGATCTTGCATCCTACCAAGGGCCATAAGGACATCCTTGCCGTCTCCCTTGCTGTGGCCCCAGGTGCACATTCCCACTGGTAGTGTCCCACACCAATCCCACCTTCCCCTCCCAAGCTGTTCAGCACCTCCTCGTGCCCTGGCAGCTGTTCTGGTGATAATGCTACTGCACAGGGGCTGCCCAGCTCACTGCTCCCTGAGAATCATCCATGGCTCAGCCTCAGTCAGTTATTTTGGTGTATTTTTCCTTCAGTCAAATAGTTCTGCCATGAGCATTAGTGTAACATTAACAACATTTCTATTTCCATTCAGTTCTGTATTGTTGTGAACTGCATTTCTCTGGTAGGTATTTGTTTTTGCAATCACAGTGATGAAATACATTTACTGGTTGTAGCAGTTACAGGAATTCTAAATAAATATCTGTCTTTGTTTAATTTCGGTAACTTGGGACATTTCACTAGCATCATAATAATAGGGATTTGGGGAATACTCTGTGTCCACGAAATAATTATTGAAGCAATTTATTATTGCATCATTGTAAAAACCCCTTCAATTTGGGCTGTTCCCAGAAGATAAGGGACTAGTTTTTTAGACTAGAGTATTGTGATTTTAATTTTTAATTTTTTATTTTTTCCCCCAGATTTTGCTCTGGGCTTTGTATCTGTTTTACTTTTGCAATTTTGGTGTGTGTGAAAATATGTAATAGCTGTTTTCCACTCAACATAAATGGTACTATTGATAGTAGTTAGCTGTCCTAATCTCTTGGTCAGCTCCCATCTTCAAAAGGTACCAATGCTGTAGGTGTGATCAATATCACCTTATCACTCCCTAGAAAAACATACAAATTTTGTATACAGTGTAAGTGACTCTGACTTTGGTAATGTTGTTATCCTCGCTTCCCGTTTGAATTTAATTTTTACCTATTTCCAGAGAGTAGGCTGATGCTGTCCAGATTTATACCTTGTTAAGCCTTATCAGCTGAATGGAAATGAATACACATAACCCAGAGTTTAATTTAGGAGGATATGAAAGGGACTGTAAACTGTGAAAACATAGGTAATGTTTGCTCAGTGTTTTCTCTTTAAAATACATTGCCCCCTGTATTTGTGCTTCTGGCTGCAGTGGTGTGAAGGATTTTGTTTTTATTCCATTATTTGGTGCAGTCTTTTCTATATTTTTCATATTATAAAATAATACATTTACATTATTTTGAAATAATTTCAAATTAAATTGGTAATGTGGAAAAGTTACACAGCTGTGAAATGTTGTTTGGCAGTGCTGACCATTTTCATAGACTGAGGCATTTCATTGATTTCATACATCTGAAATCCAGGGATTAGTTACCGAGAAATTATTTCCCCACTGCTCCCACTTTGATGGAAGGGATCTATTGTTTTTGGGGCATGTCTGAACACATGGGATGTTGTTTCTGGAAGAACTCTATCATCCAAATGAGATGATATGAAAGGCAGAGTGTGTAAACTACAGCTGTGGAGAAACAGTTTGTAGCTAATGGATCCAGATTTTGCCAGGAGTCATCTGGGTAACTTGACTTTGTGTTGAGCTGCTGCAAACAACAATAACAACAAACTCCTTTACACGTACGCTTGATTTGGAGTGTTTCGTAAATCTGCCTATGGAAATTTCTCAAAAGCAAACTCTTCTCAAAAGCAGCTAAATGAATTACGTAATTTTTTTCAGGACAACTATGATTCATAACTGTACAGAATATGGGCTTTATTATGTTGCTTTTATGTATGGGTATCTACCAGTGAAATCCATACGGACTAGTCTGTGAGAAAAGTCCTCAGGACCCTGCCTAAAAAGTTGCATGTGTTAGGTTTGCAAGTGGTGTATATTAATAGGAAAACTCAATTTGTTTTTCTCTTCATCCTTTAATAACATGTGAAGGAAACAACATGGTCTAAAGTTAAGTACAGTATTCACGCAGGCCAGCAGCCCGCTATTGCGCCACACACAGAATCCCCACTGAGGTCAGTGGAAATGCCCTGAGCAGCGTCTCCCCTGGACGGAGCCTGCTTTGGTGTGCAAGTAGATGTGCGCGCACGCCTGCATGTGTAAGCGTGTGAGTGTGTGCGAGTGTGTGTGTGTTGAGTAATAATTTTCCACAGCAGAAAAATAAAAAAAATTGAAACTTTGTTGTCATGCTATTTTACAAGGAAGCTCCCTTCACCCACACAAAGTTGAAAGCACATACCACTCTCTTACAGCACATAAACACTGTTATCACGCTAGTTGCAGAAAGAGCACTGTCACTGGGACATTTTATAGGCATGGGCTTTTATACTATTCAGCAAACTATTGAAAATTAAAATGTAATTAGTGTAGCAAAACAATAGTTTGCATCTTTTAATTACTGCTCCATTTTTTTGACAGAATGTTTTAATTATTGTTTTTTCTTCTGTTCTGTTTTTATTGATTTGGTGCCAGTTCAATTGTGTTACCAAGACCTCCCAGTACTCAATGAATTTACCTCAGGGGATTCTGCCTTCTTCATTGTTTTAAAATAAAACAGATCTCCAACTACCTACAAAACAAAATTAGAAGTGGAGGAGGGAAAAAAAAAAAAAAAGAAAGAACAGGAGAAGAGGAGCAGGAACACAAGGAGGGAGGGCAGGAGGGTAGAAGGAAGGACAGGACAGAAGGAAG
>VYZT01025057.1:94667-114979 GCA_013400735.1 Pomatostomus ruficeps
AAAAAAAAAAAAAAAGAAAGAACAGGAGAAGAGGAGCAGGAACACAAGGAGGGAGGGCAGGAGGGTAGAAGGAAGGACAGGACAGAAGGAAGGAAGGAAGGAAGGAAGGAAGGAAGGAAGGAAGGAAGGAAGGAAGAAAGGAAGGAAGGAAGGAAGGGAGAAAGAAAGAAAGAGAGAGAGAGAGAAAAAAAGAGAAAGAAAAAGAAAGAAAGAAAGAAAGAAAGAAAGAAAGAAAGAAAGAAAGAAAGAGAAAGAAAGAAAAGAAAGAAAGAAAGAAAGAGAAAAAGAAAAGAAAGAAAAAGAAGGAAAGAAAAAACTGAAAGGGAGGAAGAGAAAGAAAGAAGAAAAAGAGGAACAAATCTCATATTACATGACTGATTTTTATTTTTATTTTTATGTGTGCTAGTATAAAAGTGTTATTTAGTTATAGTATCAGACTTGTTTTCAATTCCTTTAGTTAAAAGTTTTGTTCTAGAGTCTTTTAAAAGTAGTAGGAAAACTCAACTATCAAAGAAATTACATTGATCAAAAATGTTTAAATCATGGTAGGAAACACCAAGATACCCCCTGCTTTGATAGGTTTTTAATACAGTCCCTTGGGGAAGAAAATACATGTCCTGAGATGCTAGGTTACGGTTGTACTGTCATTCTCTGTGGGTGTGCATGCACTCAATTTATTGCAGCCTTTCAGCTGTCAGAAAAGTGCAAAGTAAGTGGGAAATGACACAGAACACTGATTTAGAACACTTTCATCTCTATATGGTCTGTTTTTGTTAGTGATCAAGAGAGAGGAAAGTGGTTAGGCACTATCTGTACTACAAAGCAAACCCTGCGGAGGCTATACAGCACATGGTCTTTTGAGTGACTGGATACCTTTAACTGGAAACAAACAAACACCCAAAGAACTGTGTTTATTTGAGAGACTTTAATAGCTCCTTTGCAGCCATTTTGTATATAAAAGGAAGCAAACCATTCCAATTTCCAGTGTGCTTTATTCCAAAGCATTTTCACCAAAGGGTTAGTCACCACATATTTTGTATTACTTTTGACTTATTAAGTATTTGTAAAATCTAAGATGTCTTACTCACTACTTGCATATTTCAGCCCTTAAGAGGCAAGACGTTATTTATTTACTGTGGTGCTATTTGATTACTTAATAAACAGCTCACAGAGGCAAACAACAAGAAACCCAAACCCAAGAAGACCAACACTGCATTTCCAATAGCAAGATCCCTTGGGAGCCAGACTCTGGGATTTTCATAGCAGAAAAATGTGGTCATACCACTCAGAGGCATTGGCAGCATCTGGAAGGGACTAGGAGGTGGTAGACGTAAGTCCAAACAAGGAGGAACTAGTAGAGAATGTGATAAAGTCAGGAGGATTAAGACTCTATCTCTCCTGGAGATTCACAGTTTTGAGTTCCCTTCATAGGGAAAGTTCCCTTCATTCATTCCTCAGGCAGGATGGCCTCCAGCTGCCTCTCTCAAAGTAAGCAAATCAGATCCACTTTGCAACTTGGACTCTTTCAGGTAAAGGAAGACACGAGTATGGCTGTTTGTTGCCACTCCTCATCACTCTCAGACACTCCTGGGTGCAGGGTTTAGAACTGGACATGCCTTTAATTACAATGGTGTGAAATATTACCTTCAATCAGTTTGAAAAGCACTTTTCTTCCAGAATTCAGCCTTCAATCATACAAATATGGGCAGCAAATACCACATAAATCTTTAAAATTGGGCAGTGGGTAGGACCCACTGCTTTGATTCTTTTTTAATCTTGAATTGCTGCAGCATTTGCCTTAATTTCCCTCTTCAGCATTATCACTGGTTGGGGTTTTGCTTGCTTTGTTTCTTCTTGCTGGAAAGGTGGAATTGCCATGTCACAGGGATGGACCAGCCCTGTCAATGTCATGGTCACATCATGACAGGCAGCCACCAACTCATGGCATTAGCCCTGGTGGTGCTGTGGCCATGTCACAGCAGGTGGAATGTTGGTGGCTGGTGACACAGCCAGCCCTTGGTGTGAGCTGGGGGAGCCCTGGGAAAGGAAGCAGAGGTTGTCCCCTGGCAAGAGAGGGGTGTGCTCCCACTGACACCCACAGCCCTGGAGAGGAACACAACTATAACCCTCTCCTCTGCTTCCTTTGCTGCTCAGCTGGAAAGTATAGCAACTTTCTGGAAGGACATTGACCTAAGGATAAGGAAACACACTGTTGATTTTCTAGGTGTTTGTTCTCTTAGAGATTGTAATCAAAATTTATTAATATCCGTTGTTCAGCCCTGAAGATATATTTACACTTCTTTGCTATGCATTAAATATTGACATTTAAATTTAAAGCCTGCTTCTGCATGTCCATCCAGAGTGAATATTTTTCTGACTAACTCTGTACACCTCACTCTAGACATTTGTAATACAGAGGTCTACATCTGAGGCCAGGCTTCTTTATAGTCAGTGGAAAGAAATACTCACAGGAGATGATTCATCTGACCTATTTTAGATATCTACGTGAGGACAAGATTAACCTTGCCCCAGAAATATCTATTTACTCTTCATTGTCTGTGGAGAACTTGACGCACTGCAAATGTCTGAAGTTGGATGCAGTGAATCCTCCTCTTCATGCAAAGACCAATTATCCTGAGAAATCCCATGCTACTATCTACCTTTGCTTCTGACCAACTCTGCAAACTTATAACCACTGTGAATCTCCAAAGTTGTACATTAACATCCTGGATTTCTGTTCATTCCTGGCACTCATCATCCCTGAAGACGTGAGCTGTGGATATGGATCTCCATGTAGGAGAGCTTCTGCAAAGCAGGAAGATGGAGCAGCTTCTCTGCTGCTGGCATAGCTTTAAGGCTCAGTCACATGTGTGCATACAGCCTTTGGATCTGTGTGTTGCCCCTCCACAGGCCATGAAGCAATACTTGTAAGGTTGTCTCCTTTCTCGCTTAAATTCACATCTTCAGGGATTGTCACCTTAGCATTAGCTAAGGTGCTTATGCCACCCTTCTATGCAGAATACTTGCACTGTGTACCCGTTGCCTCACTCCACGGGGACCATGCACTCCCTCAGGAGCCAGAGCCCATATGGCTGTCATGAGGTATTTCTGAAGAGTATGAAGTTTGTATACACACAGTCCCTGGACGAGGTGGTTTGTGCACTGAGAAGTCAGAGAAGGTGGAGAAAAAGAAAGGAAAACATGCAATATTTCAACATTAACTTTCAAGTGTGAGGAGGGTAAAACTGGAGTGTGAGAGGAAAACATAAGAAGGAAATATGATTAGAAATAATCCATTAGTAGTTATTTTTTCATACAAGACCCACACATGCTCAGCAGAGTAAAAGCAAGTGTTCACCAATATTAAGCCTCACAATACTATGTTTGTTTTCATATCATTAGCATGACAGTCTAAGTGGCTCCCTCCAATAAAGTGTGGTATTTCTGGCTGAAGGTTTGCTCAGACAACTCAGATCAGCTCTGATGTTTATTTACATGCATGCTGTTGTGAAATTGTTACGCTGTGAGCAAGAGGAGCTGGAGAAACTGTGGAACATTATTTTGCCAAATGTTATTGTCATAAGTAGGCCTCAACTCTGTGGGCTCCTCAAGATGGGCAGAACCATGTACTGGGGCAAAACATGATGCTGGCTGGAAGTCTTACACAAGTGGCACAGCACGGATGAGCTTACAGTTCTGATTGTGATTTCACAAATGTTTGTTTGTTGTTCTCTGTCCCAGAGAGCTGTGTTTAGCAATCCACGGAACAGCACACCAGGACTTCAACAAGATGATGTGATAGTGGCTGGGGTTTTGTTTGAGAAACAGAAGCTGTGGTGTAGAACACTCGTCCTTTGCCAGAAGCTTCAGCATAATTGTCTTTCCTCTTAAAAATATTGGTCTGGCAGCATCCCTTGCCTTGCCAGCAGCAGGTAAGGGTCTACTTGCGTAGGAAGGATGGACACTCTACTGTCTTTCTTCCTCTGTCCTGCACAGTGTTCCCAGGCTAGGTTGTGTCAGCAGCATCTCAAGACAGTAAAACTTGTAGTAAATAGCTCCCGGAGATGGAGGGAAAGAGCTGCAGCTCTGGAATGATTGTTTCAGGCTATCTGCTGACTCAGAAAGGCATATCTACATCTACACCATAGCCTGTTCACATCTCTAAAGTGTTTTATTGAGCAGTAAAAGGTAGAAAAGCACTCAAACACAAGCCTGAGCCTGATGTAATTGAATGGTTCCAAAGCTCGAGCCCTGAACAAGCGCAGCTTGCTTAAATTCACAAGCAGATCCCCATTACATAAAATCAATCATGTCCTTGTTCTATTACATTAAAATTTGCATGTTTTCATGTATGTTTATCTGAAGCCTCCTGCATATTTTCCCCTATCTCCACCTATGCCTATGCCTCTGGTCCTTCATATTTTTTATAGAGTGAATGTTTGATGTTTGGTAAAAACTGGAATAAACCAAAATGGGATTTGTATGATGCTATTTTTGCAATGTGTGTTTTTTCCTTCTCTGAGTTTACGAAGGCCAGACCAGGATTAAAAGACTTAGCTTCACATTCCTAAAAGCAGTGCAAAACTTTCCACCCAAATTAGCTGGCAACTCCTCTTTGGATATCGCAAACACAAAAACATGTTTTAAAAGATGAATCATCTCTGGACAGCTCAGGTGAGGAGTAGCAACTTGGTAGCAGCACATATAGCTTTCAAGCCCATTTAATTTACTGGAAGCACAAAAGTCAAACTCTTACCAGGCAGACCTACCTACTTTTGGACCAACAAGCAACCTGTTTTCAATTCTTGTATTTGCTATTTGGACTCTGTCATGACATTCATATAGACTTGGGTTCAATAGGAAGGACTCAAAAAGCAATTACATGTAAGTACCATCAAGCTTATAATAGAATGGAACACAATCTGCAGTTCTGGGCTGTGCAGTCATGCAAAATGAATGAACACATTATTACACTGTTTTTAGTAAGTTAACAAGAGTCCTGGATGTACAAGTGGCATTTCGTCTCCTCACTAACAAGCTGTCTCATGGGTCTTGCACACATGTCTTACTCTAAGGACTGTATTACTGTCACTTGTTTTCATGGCTCCCACTGCTGTAGACTCTGAGGAACTGAGACCGTGAGGAGCTGAGACCCACAAGACTGGAGCTGAGACGCTACTTGAGGTGTAATCCAGACCCTCAGGCACTCAACACGAGGCAGGCAGGGATGCCTTACAGTGTGTTGGAAACCCACCTGCACACCAAGCAGGGAGCACCTGGGAGCTGCCCCTTAGGAAACACTTGGGCACAGGTTGGTTCTGTAACTCTATTCTGACATCCTGCAGAAGACAGGCCCCAAGCTAACACAGAAACTTGGGAAATTTGTTTTAAAACATAAGCCCTGAGCTCCTGAGTTTCTTTAAATTGTGGACTGTCTTCAGGGCAGATGGATTGGCTGAGCTGCAACAAGGAATTATCCTCAATGACTGGAGAGCCTTGCAGACCTTCTAGCTCAAGCTGGGTTCTCAAGAGGTCCCAGGAGGATGGAGCCCACTCTGGAGCTCAGCTTTATTTCCTTGTATTTGCATGTGGCACTCATTTAAATCTTTGATTGAAACAATCATCTTGTCCAGGGCTGAGCTGTGATCCTCTGCCTCCACAAACAGCCCTGGCACATCAAAGGGATGGATGACATGAGTCAATTGCTCATGAGCCCAAAACCTTACAGATCTGATTGCTCCTTTCCCCCCTGCCCTTCTCTCACGTAAAGAAGGCAGAAACTCAGGCATGAACCCAGCTGCAGGAGGCAGGGAGGGGAGGTCTGGCATTACTGCCTCATGAGAAAGCAGCCATCTCCCACCAGTGACAGTCCAGCCTGAGTACTTCACTCCCTCTCCCAAAAGGTGCACAGAGAGGCTCTCCATAGCCACCTGAGCCTAGAGGGACAGAAAGGCCACAGACCCTTCCCCCAAGGCTCTCTATGTTGCTCCCTAAAGGGCCTTTGGCTCTCTGACAGCTGAAATGCCAGTGCCCCAGGATGTGTTTCACCATCCCTATTCCTTATGGAGTGCCCAAACCTGAGCCTTATCCCATACAAGTGCACCTCTGCATTTCCATCAAGTTAGCCAGAGCCCATGCTCTACATTTATGCTGTTTTATGCTGGCTTTCTGCATCTCCAAGAGCATGGATAATGCCAGATCTGGAGCAAGACCCACTGAAAAAAAATTAAGCCATCAAAACATGTGACCACATTTAGGCTGGAGCTCTGAGGCAATATTTGCTGTACAGCTGAACTGCAGCCTCAGCCTAACCTCGTCAGCCCAAACTGCCTCTACATTCAGCGGAGAGACACATGCATTTCTGGAAAGCTGTTTCCATCCTAAAGGATATCTGAGAATGGTGTCCCAAACTGTCTCCTGAAAGTGCTGTTATTGATGAAGAAGCCTCAAGTGATTAGCTCAGCCTGAGACAACCAGCTTAAACCGCTGAAGCCAGCTGAAGCAGGGTCCCCTGGAATGCTGAACAAATGTGTCACGCTGCCGGGACTTCTTTATACCTGGCTGGATGGATATTTTTTCCCTTGTTACCAGATTCTTAGATAAGCACTGAAGACAATATCCAAACCAAGTACATCAGCATGCACTGCTAATTTCTGATATGGAAAATGGGGTTTTTTTGTTCACTTTAAGTGATCTATTTGAACTTACTTTAGTCTTCCTTTACTGGTGGGATTTGTAAAGATTCTAAAGAGAGTAATGAGGAAAACAGACTTTCTCATTATCCTTTTTGGGAACAGTTGGTATAAAGTATTCTGTTTGTGCGCAAATTAAGTAGCCGCAGTTCCCCTGTGTTCTGAACATCTTCTGCATTCAGTATCACGAATGCAATTCATGAGTACAGGTTGTACTTCCTATCTCCAGTACAAAAGTTGGGCTGGTTTTTTTTCCTTCTGGTGAGCATACAACAGAAATTGATTGTAATTAAGGAGAGAGTAATTGGCAGCAGCCTCAAGTCTTCCTTGGATCCGTTTTCAATAGCTTGAAGCTTGTCAAAATCTGTTTTCAACTTATGGGATGATCTGAGAGCTTCAAATGCCTCCTTTTCCATCTGTCCTGTGGGTTTCAATATTTGCCTTTTTTATTATTATTTGAATGCAGTAGGGTGTCAGTATCAAGGCAGTTTGCCTCCTTTTGCTGAGTTGTGGGGCAGGAATTTGAGCGGATGAGGTCTGAGGAGACATTGTTTAGCCTTACAGTTTTTAAACTCAGTCTTCCTTAGATCTTTATTTTTCCCTTCATGTGTTTCCATTCACACCTGAAATATTCATTATACTGGCAAGATGGGAAGATCCCTCTTTTCTTCAAGGTAACCACACATTTCTGAAGTAAATTATAGGTGTGGAGATTATAGAAATTTGTCATCTAGGCACACACCCTGGCTCCTTTCCTTTTCCAAAGCATGTAATAATAAATTGTTTTTCCTTTTTTCCTCCATAGGTAATGTATGCCTAATGTGGGAACAGTTGTTTTTTTGTTTTGATGGAACATTAAAGCAGACTGTGTAACAAGGGAGGAAGTCTAAGAAGTGGCATTTTACTTTTAAACACAGCTTTGAAAATAAGTGGCAAATCAGTGATCATGCTGCACTGGTGTAATCTCCTTTGTGGTTTTTTGCTGGACTGTCAGCTTAGACATGGATTAAGCATGGGATAAAAATCCAGAAGTCCCTTTTGAATTCTGGGCTTAAACACCAATGTTCAAGGTCACCTCTTCTTTCCCACCCTGTGATGTTTTCAACCCAGGTTCTGAGTTTACTATAGGAAAGGACAAATTATCCATTGCCATGTTATTTTGACCCAGAACAATAGCAAAAATAGCTGAGTAGCTGCTTTTATGATGCTGAAGCCATGAAACCCATTCTACCACTCAAACACTTGGAAGGATTCTAGTAGAACTGAAGGATGAAAAAATTATGCCTTGTTGGGAAAAATTAATGTTCATGCCTATCATTCTGTTATACTTCCCAGACTTTAGTGTTTCATGCATAACAGAAATGGAGAAGTTCCAACCCACTAATTTAAGTATGTTGGAAAGATGAAGCACCTATTGAAGATGTTTCCACAGGAGTAGATGAGGTATAGGACTGACAAATAATGAGAAACTGGGGTGTAGTGGTAGAAGTACTTAGATTTTGAGAAAATATTCTGTTTGCAACCAAGTCTTGATCAAAGTCTCTTGCAAGCAACAGCAGAAAGAATTGGTCTGCCAGGTCTCTGACTCCTTTCTGTCAGACCTGACCTTGGCAGATAATATTATATAAAGGATGAGGGCCAGAGCAATGAGAGAGGCAAACAAAGCAGGAGACTAAGGAGAAACCTTGCCACAGGAAGTTTCAGAGGAAAAGTTTTGTTTCATTTTATTTTTCATAGAAGCATGAAAATAAAAAAATGGGAGAAAGGGAAATTGAAAAGGAAAAGCAAGCATCAGTCAGATACAGAAAAACACAATTATTTTTTATAATTTTTTTTAGATCAAATTTACTGAGCAAATGACAACATTCAAGTGCAGCTTTATTTGAGGAAACATATTGTCTCTAGAAGTAAAAACCCCCATGTTTCTCAAAAAAAAAAATTAAAGATAATAATGAGTTTTGTTGGAGGAATGTGGTAGAAAAAAGTGAATGAACAGAGATTTTTTTCAAAGGGGCAGGTAAAACAGGCAGAGACAAAATAAGTATGTAACCAGGACATTTGTGAAGAGAAGCTCTGCTATGCCATGAGTCTGGTGCTGAAAATCATGTATGTATGCCACATCCTCTCTATCTGTGTTTCTGGAAACTGTGATACTTGGGAACATGCAAACTCTGAACAGCCTTCAGCAAGAGCTTTGCTGGCAAATTAGTCCCAAGTCTTTCTTACAACAAAATTAAATGGGATATTTGAAGGCTAGAGGTAAAAGGGCATACAGCATATGCCACACTTCAGCTTTTTACTTTAGAAAATAACTATTTCAAATCCTTTCTTCCAGAAAATGGACCCTTCATATCCTTCCTTTGGAGCATCTGTGATGACCTAGATGCATTTGCTAATTGCTATGTAATGGACTAAATGTGTTTATTAGGATAAGTTAGTTTAACAGGGGGTAAATAAAGGTTATTAAAGTTTGTTGCAGCCAGGAATGAAAATTGCTGGTATTTTCCCCGCTGCTCTCTGTACAGTGATAAATTCCAGAGAACACATTACTCAGTTCCCTCCAGCCTGAGCCATCTACAGATGCATGTTTTCTTTCTATAACCAGCTGTAGCTAATTGCATCAGTGCCGCCTCTACTGCTGCACATGAAAAAGAAACCTGTAATTTATTGCAACAGACCACACTATTCCTGCTGTACATCTTGCTCATTCTGTCATTCCAGTGAACGGATTTCTTATGGTTAATTTGGCAGTTCAGAAGTGGAAAACAACCTTGATTGGAAGAAAGCTTTCAAAACATCCTCCAAATGTTCCATCCAGATATTGATAAAAGAACAAACAGAAAACATATTGTTTATCTGTAGGACCATGATTTCCCCATCAGCCAAAGAAACACTGAGTCAAATCCATGCCTCATGTACCTTTGCTGTAGCCAGCACAAGTACAGAGCTCATGATAACGACCCACTCATTTTTATTACTGCTCAAATGGTAACATGGTGCCTTGAAAAACATGCACAGGTAAGGTGGTGCAAATTACTGTCAAAATCAGTGGAACTGTGCCAGTTTATACCAGCAACAGATCTGCTCCAGTCTCTGCCTCGGGGAATTTATGAATCATAATGTAACTCTAAGTAGATCTAGTGGCTGTAAAATTCAATACTATCTTTAATAGCAGCGAGGCAGGAGAAGGTGAAAGGTGAGCTCCAACCTACTTTTGAAAGGGTCATGTCAAGGGCATGGAAAAAGGCCTTTTAATTGTTCTTACAACTCTGGGGAGCGAGACTGTAATGAAAGGCAGTAAAATCTTAATCACAACTGCATTGCTCGAGTTAGGAATTAAATACAGGAATGAGGAATTAAATATAATTTTGCCTAAACCTGTGGTTTAACACTATGAAGGCTTCAAGGACTACACCGGTGCAAAGATCTCCCCTCCCTGGGGTGTATTAATCAGCACCATCAAAATCTAGGTACTAACCTTCCTGCAACTAGGTGTGGAGCTGTGTTGTCAGCTGGACTGAGGAACTGCTCCAGGTTAAAAAAAGAAAAACAGAAAAAAATAAACTAATTAATAAGCTCACAGTATGCACACTTAATAGCAGAGGTTAGCATTTGCAAAATGACTGGTTTTATATAAGAGTGAAGCACTTAGTAATTCCCAGCTATTACTATGCAGTGTTGCTATTTATTGCTGAGGTTCAACCTCGTTTGCATCGCTGTGCACATCAAAGAGCCTCCCCGCCCAAGCTGTGCATCCAGGAGCCGGGCTCGCAGCTCTGCCTCGTTTGCTCACGGAGGCTGCCCCGGCTCTGCCTTCCCCGTGGCCCGGCCACAACTGCTCGGTCCAGCTTAGCAGGTGCAGGAGGGGCTGAAGCCTCAAGTGTTAATTGCTCTATTACATTAATGTGAAGCTAAAAGGATGGAGTGGAAAATCACAGGCATTGTCTTTTCATTTACCCTAATTGACCAATAAACTGTAAAAGAGTGGCCTGAAGAAAGCCTCTTATAATGCATTGGCACTAGTTAGGAATTTTAGGAGGGATTTTTAAAATTCTTTGCATCCCCTTAGTTACATAGCTCCAAAACTTCCACTGAGAGGGGTTTGTACCATTCAGGCGGTTAGCAGCAAAAGGCAGAGATTGCAGCTGTACAACTCAGGCAGCAGATCTGCAGCTGACCACGAAGAAGACCCAGCACTGTTGATGGCCACACCTGTGCCTAAACCATGAGGCTGTTCTCTCTTCATATGGATGGGATGGAGCAAAGTCTGTCGTTTGTCCTATGTCACTGTAGCTTAGAGAATTACACTGCTCTGTGACCCATCCAAGGACTGCCCTTCAGACCAAAGATAGGTTCTTCCTTTGGACGTGGCTCACCAGAGAATAGTTTTGCATTTAAATGAAGAATCCTGAAGAATGCGGTATTTGGCTTCAGTACTGATTGTCTTTGTATATAACTAAGGGCTCATGGAGAGAGGTAAGGACAGGCAAAGATCAGCCACCAGTTACTGCCACGGACAAAACAGGCTCAGCTTGGGGAAAACTAATTTAATTTATTACCAATCAGAGTAGGGTAGTGAGAAATAAAATCAAAATGGGATCACAAGTCCTGCTGGCAAATCTGCTCCAGTGTGGGCTCCTCTCTCCATGTGTTGGCAGGTCCTGCCTGGAGCCTTTTCCAGCACAGGCTTCCCACGGGGTCACAGCCTCCCTCAGGCATGGGGTCACAGTCTCCCTCAGGCATGGGGTCTTCCAGGGGCTGCAGGTGGATCTCTGCTCCCATCCCATGGGCTACAAGGGGACATCCTGCCTTACCATGGTCTATACCAGAGGCTACAGGGGAAACTCTGCTGTGGCACCTGGAGCACCTCCTCCTCCTCCTTCTCCATGGACCTTGGTATCTACAGGACTGTTTCTCTCACATATTCTCACTCCTCTCTCTGGCTGCAGTTGTGCAGGTGTTTTTGCCCTTTCTTAAATCTGTTATCCCACCACTGCTGATGGGAACAGCCTTGGCCAGCAGTGGGTCCGTTTTTGGAAACAGTGGGTGTTGAATTTATCAGACAACAGGGGAAGCTTCCAGCAGGTTCCACAGAAGCCAGTCCTGTAGTCCCTCCACTGCCTAAACCTTGCCACACAAACCCGGTAAGCATAGATAGGTACCAGGGCATAAAATACATTAACAACATCACAAAATACATAATTGGAACATCCAACTTCATTTCTACTAAGTATATAGTCTCTTTGGGGGTTTTTGCTTTGTTACTCTACTTAATGAGTCACATTAGTGGCTGTATATGCTGAGATGTAATCACTTTAGATGGGATTAATTTTGTGTGTTTAGGGCCACCTTGAAACTGAGGGCTGCAAACTCAAAAGCACATCCTGTGCATAAATGTCACCCCCAGCCCAAAGCTCCAAGTCTCTGGTGCTGCCTTCCCTTTACTCCATGAGATAGCTTTACATGTTCTCATCAGTTTGTGCAGTCCAAACTGGAAATACCTTTGGATATAAAGAGCCTGAATAAGCCAAAATTCCAGTGGAGGTCCACATTCTTACTGATAGCATCAAGATGGATGAGAGAGAAGCATGACCAATGGTGCATTTTGGGATGCTGAATTTGTTTCTACAGAACCACAAAATTAACACTTTTCATTTGACCTCATGCTGGCATTCAGCCAATTAATGTGACTGGGAAGTACACAGGTTTCTAAGACAACCACTCTCTCAACTATACCTTTCAGAAGACTATTAATTTTGTTGCATGGATGTAACATTGGATATGTAGGGAACATAGAGGGCAGAAGAAAGCTTGTAGGACAAAGCAAGGTCCTGGACCAGCATGGGCATGGAGACCTTCTCATGTGGGTCTGTGACTAGGCTGAGTGAGGCTACGTATGCCTACCAATGCCTGGTTTGAGAAGCGATGTAGCTCAAGCAAGGCAGCTACAGTGAGCACATGTGACAGTGAGAAGAGGGAAGCTGAGTGGTGCAGTCTCTGGAAGGAGAGGCAGGTATGTGTTGAATCCCATGCTATGAGCAATCCAGTGCTGTTTATCTTCAGACGTGGCATCAACCTGAGCAATCTACAGTGCTATCTTAAATTTGAGTGCACTTCCTTTTCCAGGAATGAGCTGGAACGAACACAAATGTGACATGACCTGTGTAAGGATCCTCCTTACTCTGCAGTATATTCACAGCAAGGAAGAACTTGTGTATCTTTTATCCTTTAAGGAATTCTTTATACAACTTGTAAACTAACTGATGTTCTGTAAAGATAGCAAAAATAATGCAAAAAGGTGGCTAAAAGGTTGATGCGACCCAGGGTAAATGTGGAGATGATTATGTATGGAATATAAATAACCTACATAAAGGGTACCAATACATAAAATGCATATTTTTCTTTAAGGAGAGATGAAGAAAATATTTACTACCTTATTAAATCAAAAGAAATATGTAATTAAAAAACAATCACTAGCTTCAGAACTGCAATAAGTCTTTTTATTAGGTATTAATAATTTTATTAGGTACTGGATTGCTGGAGGGCTGGGATCATATGAGTTGGTAATAAACCATCTTGATACATCATGTTCTTTCAGTCTTGCCAATGTGACATTTGCTGTGCAGGCACTGGGAATGTTATACATCTGAAGTAAAGCAAATGAAAATACCCTATCGATCCTGGAACACTCTTACCAGCCTGAGCAAATTAATAGTGGGGACACTGACTTAAGAAGAAAGAAAGCATTTTGATGTGTATTCATATAACAAAAACACAGCACACAGTAAAACTGACTCCTGGTCAGAAACTGGAGAGGTATGCTTAAAATCTAAATGCAAGAGAAGAGCCTGTTTTCTCTCCAGGTCACTGTAACCACTCTTCCTGGGACAATACCTATCAGTGATATCAGTGTCATGTGGCACCTGAAAACTGTTGAGATTTTATATTAAGCTCTATTTCTAACCAACAAGTGAGTCACAAATCAAAACCAGTCTGATGCTTGATCCAAACATGTTCTGTGTAGTTAATTATTGCTGATAACTCCTAGGAAGAAAAATGACCATTAAGAACTGATCCGACCCCTCCCATCTCTCCCATTTTCTCCAGCCATGAAAACAGCTCTGGACATGTGGGCCTTCCCCATTCTGGAAAAAACAGCTCTTGGTTTTCAGTAGGATTATGGCCCGTGTATCCAAATCTGTTAGCAAGATGACATCAATGAATTTGAAATGTTGTTCTTATGTTAATGCTTCTCTAATTAGCGATGTTTGAAGTAGCGCTGCTAAACTAAGAACATACCCTAACCTCATGCCAAAACTCAATCCAACCTCTCTTTTGAAAAATTTCAATTACCATTATTTTCTTTGTCAACATCATCTTCCAGAGCACAGCCCACAACTTCCAAGGAAGAAGACAAATCATCTATAAGCAATTCTGCTTTAACATAAAATAATCACATATAAATTAGACCCTCAAAATATTTCTGCAAGCATTTTCACCTATGACCCAATAGTTTCAAGGACGTTTTCAGCTTGTACAACTGTCTTATCAATATCTCAATGAAGTACAAAATACTAAAAAGCAAATGAGTTCAACAACAACTCCTGTACCTCCAAATCAAGTTTTATCTGTGGGAGGACTGTAACAGAAACACCAGCAGTGACTTAAAACAACCAAAAAACTGCAGTTTGGACTTTCCATTACAGCAGCAGTTGTGGAGGTGAGAATGTCTAGAAACAATCTCTCTTGGGCTTGTTCATACAGGCATGTTTACTTTCAAGCTGATGTATTTCAACATCTGTTGTGTGAGTGTACACTTTCAGAAGTATAATCTCTTCAAGGTTAGCAATGAAAGTTCACTCAGAAAGGCAGGGATGCAGAAAAGACATGGTAGCTGAGTTTTTACTGTAGTGCATTAAGCAGAAACCTACACATATGCAAAATTACACAGCTAAGCAAATCTGCCTGGCAGAAGGGTAAGAAAGTGACAATCTGCCTGCTGTGCTGTCACGGAAAGCTGCCTTTTGATGGCAGTAGCCAAGGGTTATACGAATTATAGACAGGTTAATGTGTACTTTTTCTCCTCTTTGCTGTGGCACGCTAAACACTCTTCCAGTAGTTCAACTTTAACAGATGTGATATATGTTTTTAGAACCATTTTGTCATGTAGACTTCATTTGCTTTCTTGCATATTTTAAGAACTGTGTATTTATTCTCTTTGCATCTATTGTTTTTACAGAGAATGCCTTGTGTTTTACTTTTTTGTTCTTCAGAAATTTGACACAGATGTGGCAGTATTGATTAGCAATATAGATAAAGCAGTGAAGTGTGTCCAAGAGAAAGTGACCCACTATCCATTATGTGAGATTTGCATAATAGGAAGATTTTTATCTTAAAACATGGATTGCTAGTAGTCATGAATCAGCTAGATTCCATGTCATTGTACAAAGGGCACCAGTTTTCTGTGAGCCCACCTTATTATTAATAATCCTTTTTTGACCTAGATAGGGTTTTGATTCTATTCTAAGTGAATATTCAAATCAAATATATATAGAGATGAACATCGTAAACAATTAGTCTCTTAGCCAGGCTACAAAGCCATGTGTGAATGCATATGAAGACGCGCTCTCCAAGTACCCAAACCGCTTATCTAATTTTATGACAATCATTGTGGCAAACCATACACAATTGTTCAAGCCACTACATATGTTTTTTCTGTAAAAAGAAATACAAAAGAAAATATATTTTATGACACTGCCTTTCACAATATTATGTAAGCATTCATTTGATGACTAAGTGATAACTTAAATCTTTTCTCATCTTTGGTTGGTTTTAGCCATTATTCATTTTAACATTAAGACTCACAGAATATTACCAGTGTAAAAAAAACCACTAAAACAGTTAGGCCAGAGGAAGGGTGATTTTCCAAAATAATAAGAAGTAATTTTCTTTTACTTTCATAATTCTGGAGTTCATTACAATCCTTTCTCAAAGAACTGCAGTAGGTCTTTGCTACAGCCCAGATTTGCAAAACATGTCTTAATATTTATCTGTCAGGGAACAGGCAGATGAGTTACTATTTCCACCACAGTGTGTGATCCTACTGATTATACATGTGCCTTAGCTCGATAATTCAGAGACAAAAAAGACCTTTAGATTTGCCTACAAAGGGCAGATATGGGGACTCTGAAAAAAGTACCTTCACTCTCAGATGAGCAGTCTTCATCTGATCTCTTTTAGCTGCTTACTACAGATTGAGAGGAGCTGCACTTGTAAGCCTGCCTGTCCCCTGACTGATAAGGACTCCTGGACAAGTAGTCCACATGTACAAGTTCATACTGCAGACATCTGCAGATGGTCAGACAAAGCTCCCTCTGAATTAACGATTCATAAGCATTACGGAAAGATTTTTGAGTCTGAAGTCACACGCAATTGGATCACCTTGTCTGGGGTACAAGAGAAGGTACAGCTGGGCTTTTGTGTACTCTGCTATGTAACCCAGTGATTAAGGAAAGAAACTGAAGACATTCTGCTGTTTTATCACCCTTATGCTCTATTTGCGGCATTATTATGACAGTCTTGGTACAGTTTAATTCCTTACTGAGGCAACTACATGACAAATATTATTTACTGATCATTACATGAAATAGCAAATACTATTGGAATGTTTATATTTCTGATATATATCAAATGTGTGCAATCAAATTGACTCGTCACTGTGAAGACGTGGAGACAGTTATTCAAGCGATACCTGTCTTCTTCACATTCTTATAAGTATACTTATTATTATATTTATGTAGCAATAAAATTTATTGGTAGATTCAGTCACACCACAAGCTATCACTTAAACTCAAATAAACTGTAGAATTTAACATGATAATTCCTGATGTGGAGGGAATTAATTCTTACTTGTTTACATTAAATCACTATTTTTCCTACTTATTATTTCGCTATTATTTATGATACCACATGTTAGAAAGAACAAGAGAAAAGTTACATAGTTCTTTTCCTGTGTGTTGACAAGTGAAAAGTTTCAGAGGTTCTCCTCAGTCATGGTTCACATTTAAGCATCCACAGAATTCCTTTCCTGAGGATCAGAGACATGTCCTTGATAAACAGGAACAAATAAACAAGCTGAGTCACATGTAATTGGAAACAAGGGTTATGATCCTCAATTAAAACTGATTAAAGTTTGCAAACCTTAATTCCATATCCTTACCCTGCTTTCTGCAGGGTGTCTTTTTTTTTTTTCTTCCAAGTCGTTACATTAATTTTATAATTTTGAAAACTACTGCTGTTAAGGAGAGTGAAATGTTTAAATAATACGTGAAAGTCCTTTACTCCTGGGTAATGCTTGAAACCCATTTCAGGGTGAACACCTGTCTGCCCATGGGAAACTGTGAATGAATGCCTTGCTTTGTTTCACTTTTATGTGTGGCTTTTGCTTTACCTGTTTAACAGCCTTTATGTCCGCCCACAAATTTCTTCATTTTTACCTTTCTGATTCTCACCCCTCTCCTGCTAGGGGTGGAGGGGTGGTGGTGAACAAGCAACTGTGCAGTGTTTAGCTGCCTTCCGGGGTCCAGTCACAACACATGGACATGGCTGTGGGCAAATCAAACGTGAGGATGCAGCAGGATGTTGCTAGCCAAGAGAGGATGTGATGAAGACACAGAAGGGTGCCTTGGAAATATCATTAAATGGATTCCAGTGGTGTTTTGATGGAGACCCTTCTCCAGTACTGGCTTGTCAGAAACTCGTCAGAAACTTATCAGAAAATTAACTCATGCTACCTGAGACTAAGGACTTGCTTACAAGCATGCACTTGCTGCTGGAAGTGGGAACACCCTTAAAATAGTTTTTCCTTTTACTTTTTCCTTTTCTAATGTGTAAAGGGCAAGCACAATTACGGGAAGCAGTAACTAAAGTAACTGAGGCCAGGAAAGATGCCAATAAATATTAGCTGACTAGGGGACAGTAATTCTGCTGCATGACTACTTTGAGGTTTAAGGATTTGTTTTTGTTCTTGAAATTAAATCAGGAATGTTCTATCAGTTGTGTATGCTGGTGGGATGAATGTATCACTTTAATAGCTGGGCGGTGAAGGGACAAGGCAGGCATGTGGCAGACCCAGGCACAGCTTCCTGCTCTACCTCATTCTACCCTGATTTTCCATTCTGCATCAGGGATTTGAACATGCTTCTCCCATATACTCACTCAGCACCACAGTCAACCAGCTCTGGAGTATTTCCGTTGCATCTTCTCTCTCATGCTATAGAACTGGATAGCTATGTGCAAATGTTTCGAGAACTGTGAGGAAGCTTTTGTAATAAGATTTTGTGTCTCTACAGCCTACAGTATAAATGGTGTTCTCATGATTATTGCAATTCAGGAAAATGCTAAGGATGGCAAAGGTATCTTACAATCCATGGGAAAGAGGATGTAATAGGGCAAGCCAGGAGTAGCCAGGAGTAATGATGGATCTTATCCCAGGAGCAGCACAGCCATGTAAGCAGAACTACAAATCACCACACCACCGAACCCATAAGAACTGCCAGGCTGATAAGGGAACTCCCTATTCTCTGATATCTCACAGAAAGACATTTCTGCCCACCAGATAACACATAATTCCTTGGTGGGATTTTCTATCTCATCTTGGAGCCTAAGTGTCTAAATAAACCCAGGTGACAGGTAGGTGTCTAAATGGTAGGGGGAATTTTCAATAGCCTATGAAATCACTTCAATCACTTCAAACTATTCAAGATCTTCCAAAAATGGGATTTTTCCAGCAGAGCTGGAGAACACAGAGCATCCAGGCAGCATGGGTGATTATGGTCATCTTTTTCTTCAACTTGAATGGCATTTCCTCATGCTCATGAAACAACATGTGTTTTTATGCCTGTTGTCCTGTACAATTGCACCTACATCTAAGTACACTTATTTTAACAGCCTGGTGGTCATTTACTTGCCTTTCTTTTTGCTGGCGCTGAGATGGCTGCAGTGTGGTGTGTTGGTCTCTAGGGGCTTGGGGGAATTAACATCCGAGGATTTTATCTGAGTTCTGTGTGTGGACAGTAAATGCAATGAGAAATAAAGTCACAACGTTACACTTTCTTCATGTTATTGCTGTTTGAAATGGGTTGTGACTGTGGCCAGATGTCTGCAGCTTTCAGTAAGACTGAACCACACCTGATGATGGTGACAATAACACTATGGTGTTAGAAAGTTAACTGGAAATTAGGATGATGAGCATGAGTCATGCTTTCAGGGAAAACAGTTCTGTTATTTGATGCACCAGCTTCTCAAAAGACATTCCAAGATTGTATACAGCTTGAAAGATGACTAAGTGCGGTTCTGCATACTGCTGAGTGCTCTTTAGCTACCAGTGATGGCAGTCATCATTGGTCAAGAACAGTACTTTTCCAAATTTGGCTAAAAATCCATGCTGTCAAGCTGACAGAGGGGCTCGTCCCCTTTGGTGCAACAGCAGGAAATACAGCACAGAAACTGCCTTTCCTTCTCTTAACTCCCATTAGGACTAACCCCTCTAAGAACTTCTTGTCTGTATTCTTGTTGCTGACCATTTAAATCAGGCAAGAAACTTCACACCTGGGTGGCCATTTCCTAAACAGCAGACACTTGCTCCATGTTTTTCCACTGGAAATCATCTGATCCCAGTATTCTTTTACTTCTGTCCAGGGATATGGCCTGCATACTTGCTACCTTCTTGTACAGATGGAAGACAAAATTAATAGCATGTGTTTTTCTCAAGGCAAGAAAGCAAGCAAGAAAAGAAGGAAAACCTAATCTTGCTTGATTTGCAGCTGGATTCCATCCTGTATTTTAAAGTCTGGAATCCGTGGTCTTCAGAGAAGTTACAATGATGTATGTCACTGAAGTACAGCAATTAAGACTACTATAATAATTACTCTTTCTTCTAACTTGCTTGAACTTTCCACATTTTATTTAAACCTTTTCCTGCCTTTACTTTGCAGCAAGATCTAGAGCTTGGTAAACCTAGGTGTCTGTGAAAAGCTACAATGGATTTGGGGAGAGGTTATGGATGCCTTACCCTAGATTTTGCAGCTATTAGCCCAGTTTCTTTTGGAGCATATTACAGAGAAGCAAAACAGGGTGAACCAGAATAAAAGCAGTGTTTTCAGCAGTTTTTGTCATCTCCACCTCTAACACACTTTAGTTCCTTGGAAATTTATAAGACAGGAAAATTCGTTTCAAATAAGCCTTCTGAACTTCTGGGGGAAAAAAGCTGTCTTTTTATTATTACTTTTTTTTCCCCTGGACTGTGATAGAATCTCATAAAATCAGGCTGGAATATCTATTCATCACTCATTAAAATAATGTCTTTTCAGAAAAAAAATGAAAGGCACTGGCCACATTCTCACCTGCCAATGCACATGGTATGTTTGCACAGGGCAGCTTGCATATACCACACTGACTTCATTCCCTCTCTGAACTACCTGGAGATTTACTCCAAACTGAGTCGGTAGAATCTGTGTGAATTCAACCCCATTGGACTCAGTGAACTGCAGAGGTTAGTCAGAGTTACAATCTGTCTGAAGAACTGGCGGCCAGGTTGGATGATCCTTCCCGATGGAAGTT